>PVIA01005305.1:0-118130 GCA_004024845.1 Tonatia bakeri
CTGTGGGAGCTCCTCGCCCCTGCGCAAGAAGAAGAAGAGTGTGAAGAAGCACCGCAGAGACAGGTACCCTCCCTCCCTGGCGCCTCCTCTCACCTCCGAGGGGCCCAGGGCCAGAGCTGTGCTGCCCGGGGTGTCCCTGAGTCATCCCAGGTAGGCTCAGGAGAACCCTTTTATGGCCCCACAGGTCTGATTCTGGGTCCAGGAGGAAGAGACGGCACAGGTGAGTGGTGCCCTGTGGAGGTGTGACAGGAGGGTATGGAGAGACGCTGTGCCCCGCTGCAGAGACCTATGCCCCCCTGCAGAGACCACAGCCAGAAGGAAGCCACCACTGGAGAGCGGCTGAGAGGGTCCTGCCCCGCCCCACCCTCCAGCTCCAGGGACTCCTTCTCAGAGCCAGGCAGGGGACTGAGGGTGGGGGAGGAGGATGCAGGCCAGTTCTTTGCAATCCTTACCTGCCCCGTGAGTCAGCCTTAGCAAGGGGACCCCAAGAATTTCCAGACTACACAGCAGGTCATGTCCAAGGGGGGTGTTCACAGAGGTGTCAGTTAAGAAAGCAAAAGAAATGGGACCCCGAATTTGCTGAGGAAGGACACGCCAGGCAGAAGGAAGCCTCAGTGGGTAGGAGATGGGGTGGATGGCCTGCAGCTAGAGGTGGAGTATCTGAGGGGCAGGTGCCAGCCCCAACATGCCTGACTGCTATGGAGTTGGCCTCCACATAGGCAGGGCTGAGAGCCAGCACGGGCCTCGAGCAGGACAGTGACTTCTTCAGGGTAGAATGGGAGAGAGGACAGAAGGAAGTGTAACGCAGGAGCCCAGACAGAAGCAGGGGCAGAGAAAGTAGGATGCTCAGCACAGAGGGAAAGATGTGTGGCAGTCACATTCTCCACGGTTGGCATGAAAGCCAGAGCCCCTCCCAGCAGCCATGAGGAGGGGCAGAGTCCCCAGCTCCATCCCGGCAGTGGGAATTTGCCCGCGACCACTTGCCAGGTACGGGAGAAGCCTAAATGAACACCTAGTCCTGGCCCTCCAATACCTCCCTTCCCCTCCTGCAGTTCTTATGTCCCTGCTGCCCTCGGTAATCACTATCAGTTTGCACAGGTTCTCCGGCCAGCTCCCAACAGTCCAGGGAAGGACCTAGAGAGGAGGTAGGCTAGAGAGCTCCGGACTGGGAAACTAAAGCCCAAAGCATGGAACAGGGGTTCTAAACCCAAACTTCTGCCCCTGCCCCACCCCCCAAACCTGCCTGCCACTTGCTTTGCTCCCATGAGAAACACCTTCCAATGTGTCTTAGCATCATCCCATTTTTGGTCAGAAGAAAGCATCTGTTTAGGACTAAAAGGACCGAGCTGGAATTTGGTGGCATCAGGGGAGGGTGGGGCTGAGGGACCTATGGGACCAGGCATGGGCTGAAACCTTAGAGGGAGGGCTAATCAGAAGGCTCTCGGTCCTCTTGTCAAAGGCAGGAACTAGGCTGTGGAGGCCACCCCAGAGAACTGGGGGGGGGGCCCATCTGAGGAGACCTGGGGCACAGACGAAGTGTGGAGGGACCACCCTCACTCCAGTAACTCATCAGAGGGCCCTTAGACCAATGCCAGGAGATAAGGGCAAGTCCCCCTTCCTTCTGGATCTGTGGCCATGTAACCCTTTGGTTCTCCTAGAGGGAGCAGCAGTTAGGGCCCAGACAGGAAGTCATCATGGGCCAAGACTTACCTGAGAAGGAACAGAGTTGGCTAAGTGGAAGAAACCAAAACAGTGTGTGGGTTGGGGGGGAGGGGGCATCCTATACCTGCCAGGAAGGCTCAGATCAGAGGAAGGAACAAAGCTCAGCCCCACACGGAGGCACAGCTCAGCTCCAGGGACCCACGCCCGTCCTCCTCTGCCTGGCTCAGGCTGTGCTGTCACCTAGCCTCTGCTCTCTGCAGATCTCGGAGCCCCAAGAGCAAAAGAAAAGAGAAGAACAAAGAGAGGAAGAGGTGAGCGCTCTTCCCCCTTCTCCAGCCCCTCAGCCCCTCCTCCCTCCCCCGCAGCAGAGCTGACCTTCTGGGTCGCAGGGGCACAGATAGATAGCTCATTTTGTACCCCCTGCCCAGACTGAAAAACTCAGACCCAGAGAGTTCAGCCAAGAGCCCTCACGAGTCAGTGGCAGAGCTGGAACTGAAGCCCAGGTCTCTTGCCTCCCAGTCCAGGGTCTCTTCAGGCTCCGTCCTTGTACCCCCCCTGCACCTCTCCAGAGTCCAGCGGGGCTGGGACCATCTAGAGAAAAGGGTGTGTTTTCCTAATTCCCATAAAGGACCCACAGGGACTAGCTGGGCTTTGCACCCGTGTGGACAGGCTTTGTGTGTGTGTGTAGAGGCTGGGGGAGAGCGTATTGGTCAGCAGTGGCTTGCATCAGGCCTTCACAGGGGTCCCCCATGGGGAGGTCAAGCAGAACTTAGGTACAGGCTGATTTCTCTCCCAGGCCACAGGAGTCTCCAGGCCGGAGGTCCCATCACCACAGCAGCAGAAGTTCCCACAGCCCCTCACTCTCCTCCCAGGACAGTGACTCCAGATCACCGAGCAGGTAGGTCCTGGGCCACTGGAGCCTCCAGGTGTGGTTGAGCTCGGCTTCCTGCTAGAGGGATGGGGCTTGCCTGTTAAACATCCTCAAGGGTTGGGGAGCCAGGCTGATGGAACAGCAACCAATCAGTGGGCAGTTTACCAAGGCAGTGCCAATGCCAGCCTGGAACTGAGCTTGGCACTCCAGACCTTGAATGGAAATCAAGGCCAAGAGAGGATGGGGCCTTGCTCTCTAAATAGAAGGGTTTCCCGTCCAGTGTGGGGGTGGGTAGAGGCCTCTTGTAGAGGGGCGTCCTACGCCAGCTGCCCGGCGCCCCGTGTCCCCTGACCCCAGGCTGAGCCCCAAGCACCGAGACGAAAGTCGGAAGACAGGCAGCCAGCAGTCCAGTGGGAGCCGATCGCCTTCCCCGTCCGGCGGCAGTGGCTGGGCGTCGCCCCAACAGAACGGTGGCAGCGGGCAGAGAAGCGGAGCGCGCGGAGGCCGCCCGGACTCGGCGCAGAGCCCGCCCGATGTATGTACGCCAGGCTTTGCAGAGGGTTCCCGCGCCGCGCAGGCTGCACCGTGCTGGGACTGGGCCAGCTGCTGCTGGGTGGGGGCGGGGAGCGTGTAACGGGGCGGGGGCACTGCCAGCCTCCCTCAGTCCGCCGCTTCCCCCTCCCATGCGACCTCCCTTGAACCGGAGCGGCCAGGAGTACTTGGTTGTTATGCCCACCTGGCCCTAGTGTCCTGGGGTGGGGGTGGCGGTTCTGCAGGCTTGGGCCACCCTTGATCTTGGCCAGAGAGGGTTGATCACCGGGATACTCAGCCATCTGGGTAAGGAGTTGAGGAGGAACCAAGATCTCTTGCCTCCCCGCCCCGCCCCCCCTCCTGCATACTGAGGTGGGAGGGGCATGGCCGCTGGAACAGGGCTCCAGAGGCAGGACTCCCCTGGGCATCACTTGGGCCCTGAGCCTCCCTGTGTTCATCCAGTCCTCTCCCTCTCTCAGAGTGCTCGCTGTCCCTCACCCCGTCGCTAGCCCCGCCCCTCTCTCAGATTCCTGCCCCCATCTCAGCCCCCTTGCCACAACAGACCCGCAGTTCTAGAGTTCCTGCTGCCGGGCACTGCCCTCCCTTGGGTGGGTCAGACCAGGAGGTTTCACTTCCCATCCTTTCTAAGGCACTTCCCAGTGTACCCATTGCTCCCTGGGAGACCACCACAACGCTCCCCCCACAAAAAAACTGTCCCCATTCATCCTCCAGGAGGGGCAGAGACTCCTCGAGACCCATGGGAAGGTGGGGTGATTGTAGGAGCTCACAGCAGAAGGTCTGAGCCAGGGTGGGCATTTGCCCAGGCCCCGGGGGAGGCCCAGAGCAGGCTTTCATTTGTTGGTCTTAGCGGAGTGCAGAGGCCCTCTCAGGGAGGAGGGGCTGCAGCACCGGCAGGGGACCGGGTGGGCACAGGGACTTCGAGTGGGCAGTTTGCAAGTCCCCTCCCACCCCTAGACCCACAGGCTGCCCGGCGGTCTCGGGCAGGTTGGGGGGTGCTGCTCCTTTCCAGATCTCAGGTCTCAGCAGCAAACAGTACATGTTGGTCAGTTTCATTTTGATTTTTGGCTGTTTTCCTTTCACTTCCTTTCTTTACCCAAATACCCTTAGTCCATGGCCTCAGCCCGGAAAGCCAAGGGAACTTGACAAAAGGCCCTTGGTCTCAAGGTTAATTTTTATTAAAGGGCATTACCTGTCTGGAGATTGCCCCATGGACAGGGTGCCAGGCCCCTGAGCTCTGAGGGGCTGGTCTAGCCATGTGGGGACAATCACTCCGGCGCCCCTGGGTCTGTCCGGGGTGTAGGAGAGGGCACGCAGAGGCAGCCGAGGGCAGCCAGGGCAGGGACAAGTCCAAGACATGATGCCCGGCCTGGGCCCTTCCACCCCTTAGGCACAGGGCCCTGAAGTTCTCAGGCCCCACCACTCCCCCGAGGTACAGAAAAGCGTGTGCTTTCACGTCAGGGTGAAAAGGATGGCCCTTCCCACTTGTGGTACCCACCCCCACCCCACCCAGCCTCCAACACCTAAGCAACAGCCCCCACAAAGAGCCCTGGGCATGTGCAGACAAAATGGCCACAGCAGCCAGGCAGACCGCAGGAGCAAGCAGTCAGGGCTGGTGGCCTGGCCTCCTTCCCCCGGGAGAAACCTCGGCCCCACCCGTCTCATCTCCCTCTCAAAATGGGACTCCGTTTTGACGTTGCCCTGGGAGTTTTCTAGGAGACAACACTCCATTACTCCTTTCACAGATCATGTTCCCCAGCCCTCTCAGCCCCGTCTGGGCTCTGGGAGACCAGGGACTGTGGAACGTCCCCCACCTCTCACCTGCACGCAGAGTCCCTCCTCGCCCGTGAGGCCTTTTCTAAAAGTGAAATGGGGACATAGACTTCGCCATTAACCAAAAATGTTTCCTGGGAAAAGCACTGGGGGTGGTATTCTTGGACTCTACCTTAAAAAAAAAGAGAGAGAGAGACAAATGGAAAAAGAAAAGCTCACCATTTTTAACCCCGTCTATGTTTTTGTTTTTGTTTTTGTTTTTTTAGCCTCCCATTTGAAACGTGGTAATATTGTGATTCCATTTCTCCTTTAGTGGCAAGGGGAGAGGGTGGGGAAGTTCATGTAACTCTTCCTATTATTTCATTTTTGTTCGTATTTTTGTTTCCTTTTTTTTCCCTTTTGTAATGTACAGAAATGCAAACTATCTCTCTGGGGTTTTTTCTATCTTTTTCTCTGTTGTTCTAGAATTTTGCTTTTGTGCGTTACTGTGGGAGCCTCTCCTCCTAATGCAGAAATCGTTTTTGAATCTCAAGTGAACATTAATCGCATACATATCTCTATGTACTTATTTCGTCCTTTGCAATCAGAATTTAAAAGGGAAGATAACTCCTAAAAACTGATGCCCGTGCCATCTGCTTGTGCCAAGTCTGCAGCAGCAGCCACCCTTCCCCTCAGCCCCAGGGCACGGGGCTGGCTGGTGGGGCTGCCTTAGCTTTCGAATGAACAAAAGGCATTCAGATGGCACTTCTAGGTCCCTGTCTGTAAGGAACCTTGGAGAGAAGCTGGGAGGGAGAGACTTGTCCCAGTCACCCAGGGACCTTCCCAGAGCAGTGAGCTGCCCGTGTCCCCTCAGTTCCATCTAGTACAAGAAGGCTGGGCATGACAGGGACGGACCACTCAGCACCTTCCGTGCCAGGCCTCAGATCCCGAGGAGGCCCTGGGACAGGGAGCCAAATGCACCCTGAGGGAGGTTAGCTCAGGAGAGGGTGTCAAAGCCGCCACTCCCAAGCAAGAGAAAACCATCCGTCCTCGTCCTGACACTGAGGCCAGCAGGATGCTGGCCCCCGAGTCTGTTTGCCGTCCTGTCCCAGGCTGGGGCCGAACCCCACAGAGGGATTCCGGGGTTCTGCTGGGTTCTGCTGCTTCCTGCTCTCCACAGCTCACAGAGATCAAATGACCGTCTCAAGTCACAGGACATTTTAGAGGAAGATCTAAAGGGAGACCCTCTGAACCCCAGCCCCCCAGCCACAGTCAAGATGTGATGACAGTAGCCAATGGGAGGCAAACTCCAGGAGCCCTGAGCAGGAGGAGGAAGATGTGGGAGGTGGATGCTGGGAGTCTCCGCTCACACCTTCCCTGAGGGGACCCCTCCAGACGCTGATGGCAGGCTCCCAGCACCCAGGCCTGCTCACATGCAGACCAGGGTGTAGGTGAGCCTGGCACTGCATAAGCGACTCTATGTGACTGCAGCTTTAGCGACTCCCAGAGCCCTACGGCCTCACAGCTCACACACGTGGAGGAGGAAATAGGAAGGCACAGAGAGCCAAGGGAGCGGCTCTGGGGAGCACAATGCAGGGTGGAAGAGTAAGACGCTGAGCCCAAAGCTGAGCTGACAGGGTGTGCAGGGTTCGCAGGCTTAGAAGTAGGGCCCCCTGCCTTGGCACCACCTGTCCCTAGCACTGGAAGTGTCTCACCATTTGTTGACAGTACCACCCAGGGTTCCTGAGCAAGGCCCCCAGACTCTTTCTGACCTCTGCCTCTGGCTCAAATTTCATCACAAAATGGGCAGCCTAGGGTGATCCCAAGAAGAGGTGCCTCTGCCCACAGCACTCCCTGGCCCACCTCCTCCCAGGCCTCTCTCTTGCACACCCCCGGGAAAGAGCAGCGACTCCGGCCGGAGCAGGGCAGCCAGAACAGGCAGGGACACCTTGGCACTTCTTCCCGGATGAAGCCAGAAAGCAGGAGGAATGAATTTTGCTAAAATGGTGCTGAAGCCACGGGGAAAGGGAGTCGGGTTGGCCTGAGGCAGGATCGGTCCTCCAAATTGAGTCCATGGTTGTCTTCCCTTTTAAATGCACAGTTCCCCTTTCAACCCATTTGTCCACTCGGATTGGCCTTGTTTAAACAGCTTCTCTTTCTTTCTGGCTGGGTCCACCTTTCTCTCTGTCTCTCTATTTCCTGCTCTCTCCCCACCCCCTCCGCCCCGTCTCTCTTCTTATCTCTTTGTCTGTTTCTCTCCATCTCTCCCCTGAAATGGGCCTGTCTCCCCAGGCTGCCAGCCACTCCTTCGCCCACCCTGTGGTTCTGCTACCATCAACTGCTTCCTGCATGCCCTCTGGAGGTTTTCTGTTGTTTAAAGAGTTAAGAAAAGCTTGCCTTTGGAACCTGTTGGGGTGGGGGGGAAGCAAACAGTGATGGCTGGGCAGGAGCCCCCTGCCATCCCAGGGACTAGACCAAAAGCCACGCTTGGTTGCCCATGTGCCAGGTCACAGGGGTAGCGCAGCCTGGAGTCACTGTCTCTCCCCGTTCTGCATTCCCAATGCGGAGACCTTCTTTTCTTTTTTATTATTGCATTCCCGTCCCTGACCACTGAGAAGGTAGGTATCCCGGCTCCGCTGTGCGCTCGCTCGCTCCCATCTCCAGATAAGCCCTGCCACTCTGCTTGGTTTGAATGTGGTTTTCTTTCTTTCTCTTTCTCTCAGTCTCGCTCTGGTTGGTTTTCTCCCTTTCCCTTTTCTTTATTTTAGTGACTACTCATTTGTAACTTGCATTCTCTCCAAATGAGCTCCAAAGCTGTGTCTCCTGGTTTTGTCGTTTGGTTTTCTTGACCCCCCCCCCCCAACAACTCTACTGGTTCATTCTTCCCTCCTTTCCACTTCCCTGCTCCTTCTTCTTTCTCTCCGCCTCCCAACCCCCTCCATGCCCTCTCTTTCTCATTTTGTTGTCTGAATGCATCTCTGTGTGGTTTAGCATTCTGAGTTTGTGTCCCCTTCCTGAACTCTATGCTGTGGTTGAGCCGATTTGATTTCTGTTGTCTGGAGTAACCGCTAACTCTCTCACCCCTCACCCCCGCCAGCCCCGGGGCCCACTTGGGCAACAAGCCTTTGTTGGTGGAGGGGCCTGTGCTGGGCCTTTCGGCCTCCAGATCCTGGAGGAAGTTCTGGCTGAGGTCAGGCGGGGAAGGAACCCTGTCCCACTCTCTGGGGCCTGCTGGGCTCCCGCAGGTCCTGCACTGGCTGCAGGTGGAGCTTTAGGTAGGACCATGGGGCTGACACCAGGGCTGAACCCCACAGCTCCATCTTTGGGGTGCGATGGTAGTGAGCTTTGGGTGCAGGGATGAGCTGGCCAGGAGTAGGCACTGGACTTAGAGGCCCTACTTGGAAAAGTCTCTGTGGGGTCCTTCGGGGGTAGAAGGAACTCTCGGTTAACCCCCACCTCCATGGACCACTACCCAATCCAGACAGGTGCTCTCTCCTTCCCCCAGCATCTTTCCGTCTTCTGAATTTGAGCTTAATATGCAGAATGATCCAGAAGGGATAGTTAGTAGAGGCCAGGGATCCCCAAGGTTAGGGCAGAACCAGGCTTGGTGGGGCTCGTGACTTCCAGCCCAGTGCTCATCTAACCACACTGAGGGCACGTGTCAGACGCAGGTGCTCAGGGACACCGGCTCCCCATCCCTGCCCTTCAAACTGTTCCCTGTCCCACCTGGGAGTGGCCACAAAAGTCTCAACCCTCGTGAGGCCTTGCTGGGCCTCCGTCCTCGGCTTTGAAAATAGAAGTCCTCATCTTCCCCCTTGTTGGCCCCAGGAGCAGGTCCTCAGGAGCTAACTCACTCAGAACATTCTTCAACCTTGGGTGGTGCCAGGACAGACGAGGAAATTGTTTGTGGAGGGAGAAAGCACTGCTGGTCCGATGGGGGAGTAGAGGCCCTACCCGAAAGGACTACCTAATCTGACCAGAGGCCCAGAAACAGGACCCTGCAAGGCTGAGTTGGAGGGCGTAGCATTCCAGATGCTCACTTATTCTTGTCTTTAAGAACGCCAGGGTCAGCCAAGCACACCGTTCCTTTTGACTCTCTTCCCATTGTCTTTCCACCTCAGGGACTCCTCACATAAGCAAAAAGAAAAGATGTTGAATAGGAAGTCAGTGATCACCCAATATACCATTGTGCATTTTTCTCTCCAAATTAACTGAATCAAATTGTTTTTTTAGGTATCACATAAATTTAACCTGAGGTAAACTCTCATTAAAACAATTAAGAAACTTAAAAAAAAAAAGATGTCAGGGAGCAGGCCTCAGGGCCAGGGGAGGCCTCGCTCACTTGCTCACTCACACACTAAGCAAGCATTAGCTGAGCACGCCTCCGTGCCTGGCCCTGCCTGAGTGTCCCTGCCCAGGGAGGGACAGGCAGACCTGGGTTTGCAGCCCCCACCTGCCAGGCTGGAGGACAGACAAAAAGACCACTCAGAACAATGAGACAGGAAAAGCTGAACTGGGAAAGGGGAGCTCTGTCATCAGAGTAGCCCTAGCCCTAGTATGTCCTGGCACAGTCCATACTGAAGGAAGGAACAAGGGTCTGTGGGATCACAGAGGAGCACACCCAATACAGGGTGAAGCTCAAGAGAGGCTTCCTGGAGGTGGTGGCCTTGGGCTGACTGTAGAGGGGAGATAAGCATTAGCCAGGCTGTGAGTCAGAGTGGGGAGAGGGAAGAGGGGAGAATGGGTCCACAGGCAAGAGGGACAGGACTCAGAACAGGCTTCCAGAGATGTTCGGTGGTCCCTGGTCACCACAGTCCTGTCTGGCAACGAGACCCCATGGTTTCTGGCCTTGTATCTTCCTCAGTTCCTGGGGATGAAGCTCACCCTCTGGCAGGGTCCTTATAGACCCTTTCATGAGGGCTTCTGGAGGGGTGGATGGATAATGGTGAGGTTGGCTCTAGGAATCCCTCACCCCGGGAAGGCACTACATGCTGCCCTACCTACAACATCTTCCTCCCGTCTGCTGCCCCCCGGCATTCGGAGGACATGCCGTGGGGCCACGTGCCTTCCTGCCCTGCTCTGACCCTGTTTGTCCTTGAGGGAACAGGGAGTCCGTCTTTCTCTGTAAAGGCCTCTCCACCCCTGGATAAACCCACCCTGTTCAGAAAGACCCCAGTTGTGCTAATTTTACCAGAGGGGAAACTGAGGCCCCAAAGTTAAGTCACTTCCTTGTCTCTCAGCAAACTCACCGCAGGGTTGGTCCCAGGGTGTTCACCTTGCCAATTACTATCATCTTGAGCTATGACAGCCAGTTGGCTTGGAGGAGGTGAGAGGGAAATGGGAAAGAGCTTGGACTTCAAGACGTGATAGGCAGGAAGGGTCCAGATCAGCACAAGGGATGTAGCCCAGGGACTTGCACCTCAATGACTGGGGACCGCAATGTGATGAGGGAGCACATTCACCCAGCCCAGGCCCTTTTTATTCTAATACTCCCAGATCAACAGTGGGAAGTAGAGAGGCCCTGCAGTGCCTGTGGGAAGGAACCTCATGGCCCTCGGTCTTCTTCCCACCCTGCTGGACTCTTCCTGGAGTCCGAAGTAGTGGCTTAGACCCAGAGCTGGGCTGGGGCAGAATTCACATGCAGGCCCTCATTCCCAAGTTTAGAATTCTGCCCGCTTGCATTGCTGCCCCCCACCCCTGAAAGTAGCAAGCAAAGGCTTCATAAATGCAGCATCCAACGTCACCTTGGGTGTGGGTTAGCTGCCAGGACACCCACTCTCCCATCCAGTATCTGTTCACGCTACACTTTCTGACAACCCAGGGAACAGAAAAGAAAGTAGACATCTGGGGAACCTGGAGAGTTCTTTCTTATTTGCCTTCTCTGGAAGGAAAAGGATGCTGGATGGCAGAACCTAATGCCAGGGGCTCAGGCACTGTACTGGTGGAGGTGGAGGGAGCCCAGGGTCTCTGGTAATGTCTATTGAGAATGGAAATGCCATCGCAGAGGGGCCACGGCTGAACAATGCAGCCTCCCTCCCTCTTAGCCTAGGGTCAGTGTGCTTAGAAGGACATCTTGGTACCTGGTAATACTTATTCTGTCCCCTATGCCTGCCTGTGCCCCCCAAGGAGAGATGCCAGGCTCTCCCAGGAGGAGGTTTTCATGGCCCATCTGGCTCTGGTCAGCTGCTTTCACCTCCTATGGTCAGTACCCATTGGTTGCTTCAGCCACCAACCGTGAGCTGGCTGTACTTCTCCACCAATGGGGCTTCTTAGCTCTACCTTCATGCCCAGGCTGGATCTGGGCTTGCCCAGAAAGAACTTGGCACCACCCTGGTCCCTGCAGGAAGCACCAGGGCCATGTCAACCACACACTCCTTCCAGCCCTTGGCAGCAAGTTACCCCGGGGGGTGGCAGCTGGTTTTGTTCTCTCATCTCAAGAGCCTGTCAGAAGAACTTGGCCCAGACCCTGCCCCTAACCTAAGACTCCCTGGTTTGGCCTTGGCTCTTGTAAGGGCATTTCTTCCTTCCTCAGCAAACAGTATTGAGGTCCTACTAGGTGCCAAATTCTGTGATACAGACCCAGGTTACAGAGCTGAATTCGACACCAAATCTGCCCTGGAGGTACTCAAAGTCAAGTTGGTGCTGGTGACTTGGGGGTGGGATGGGAGTGATGGACAAACTTATAAACAGACAAATGTAATCAACCGTTACCACACTCGGAAGCCCAAGGACAGTAGGAGGGCCAGTCCTGCGGAGGGAGGGGGATGGAGAGGGCAGTCGGGGGCATGCAGAGAATCTTGGAATATTTGCTCTGGAAGGAACATCAGGAAGCAAAGCCCAGCACTCTCATTCTGTGGATGGGGAAACTAAGGCCCAGGATGGGGAAGTGACTTGGCCGGGGCCACCAAGTAAGGTAGTGGCAGGCTCTGGGACCCTGGTTCTCAGCCAAGGCCCCTTTGAAGGTACCAGGTGCCCTTTCTGGTTTTCTGTGTGCAGATCCTTGTGTCCTAACTCCACTTTTGGAAAAACATATGACATCTCTATTCAGCAGTCATGGTCACCCAAGAGGTGCCTGCCTGCCTGCTCAGGCCCGAGGAGCCAGGCGCTGTCAGCCCTTCCTCCAGAGGCAGTGTGGCCTCCTTTAGGCCTAGAATGGGGTGGTTGAGTTTTTTCTCTCTCTCTCTATCTCTCTTGCATTTTTGTGAATCTAATGATGAACTTACGCTACCACACTTTTCCCTTCTCTTACACATCTTACCTACTAAAGGAGGAAGTGCCACTTTATTGGTAAGTGGACGTTAACCAAGAGGGACTTAAAAAATCAGAACTTAAAAAAAAAGAGAAAAGAGAAAAGAAAAAGAAAAGAGAGAAACAGAAAGACAGTCGGGTGCTACTGACAGCTCCACAGGTCTGCAGGGCCGGAAAACAAAGAAAAATGTTAACAGAAAAATGTCAGTTCCCCAGGAGTTAAGACATTGTTTTTGATTTTGGTATCTAATGACATTTGTGGATTTTGTTTTTTATTTCTGTTTTTCTTCCCTTTCTTCGGTTTAGTTTTGAGTTCAGTTGTCCCGCCCCCACCCCATCTGTGTGCCGTGTGCCCCTCCATGCCCTCACTCACCCCCACGCGCTGGGGGGCCTGGCCTGCAGGGCTGGCCCTGGTCGGGCCTCCCGGTGCCCGCCCTCTCTCTTCTCTCTGCTGGGATCGTCCGTCCCTTGGAGGGGGGCAATGCCAGCCCCGTGCCCGTCCTGGAGCCCCTCCCTGTCAGCCCTCACCGCTCCGTCCCTCTTGTGTTTTGCATGCTGAGAACCTTGCATGAGCTGCACTGTTGAGGCCAGAAGGTGGACCCGCAGGAGAGGCAGAGGCAGGGCAGGCGCGGGGAACCGTGTGTGCGATGCTCCGGGACTGGCAGCCCCCGGCCTGGGCCCGGTGAAAGCCCCCTCTCCTTCTCTCCCCCCACCCCACCCACCCCGCTCTCTCACCCTCCACCTTTCGCTCCTTTTCTTGGTCTGTCCTCTCTCTTCCTCTCTTTCTCGGATTCCTCATCTCCCTTCTGTCTCTCCCACTGTCCACTCGGACTCTGCCCCTCCCCGCTCTGGGTCCTCCGTCTCCGCTCCTTTCCGTCTCTGCTCTGGCCTCTCTGGCCCCTCTCTCTCCGTCTCCCCTCCCCCCGCCCCCGCCGTGCCCTCTCTGCCTCTCTCCCCGTCAGAAGCCCAGCTCGCCCTCGTCCAGGGTTGGCGCCCAGGTGGAGGCCGGCGCAGCCACGTCGCCCGTGCAGGGGAAGGAGAGCGCGAGCCCGCGCTCGGTGCCGTCGTCGCAGGGCCGAGGAGACCGCGCGGCGGGCGGACGGGCCAGGCGGCGGCGGCGGCGACGGCGGCGGCGGCGGCGGCGGCGGCGCTCGCGGTCCCCGACGTCCGCACCCCGCCGCAGGGGCCGCCGGCGCGGCCGGCCCGCGCCGCCCCGGGGGTCGTCGCGCTCACTCAGCAGCGACTCGGGCGGCGGCGGCGGCGGCGGCGGCGGGGCGCCCGGCCCCGAGCCCGGCTCGGAGCGAGGCCACGGCGGGCACGGTAAACGGTGAGTGGCTCCCCTGCCCGCTGCCCTCCGCGGCCCTCACTGGCCGCGCCCCTCCCCCACGCACTGCACACACACGCGCACACACACACACACTGATCACTCTCCGGCGACACCACCGAGCGGCCCTGCCCTCAATGATTTCTCTCCCCGTCCCCCACCCCAGGAACCCTTCCCGGGCCCAGGAACCTTCCACTCCCAGCTCACACGCAACGTCCTCCCGCTCACTGACCCGTGCTCTCCCCGCTGACCTCCTGCATCAACCCCGGCCCCTCCTGAGTCCCCGCCACTCCCGGAGCCCGCGTTCTCCCCAGCTGAGCCCCCCGTCGCCCTGCCCCCCTCCAGGGCCAAGGAGCGGCCCCCGCGCGCGCAGCCGGCCAGCACCTCCCCGTCCCCAGGTGCGCACGGCCGGCACGGCGGCCCGGAGGGGAAGAGCTCGTCGCGCAGTCCCGGCCCCCACCCGCGCTCGTGGAGCTCCAGCCGTTCGCCCTCCAAATCCCGCTCGCGCTCGGCGGAGAGGAGGGCCCGCAGCCCCAGCCGCTCACCGTCGCCCAAGAAACCGCTGGGCCGGTAAGTGCGGGCCGGGTCCCACCGGGCGGTGGGGCCGAAGGAGGGGTGCGGCGGGCCGGGGAGAGGGCGGGCCCGGAGCGCCCTCGCGCGGCGGCGGCGCTCATCTCGGTTCTGCCCCGCAGGGACAAGGACGGCGAAGGCCGCGCGAGACACGCGGACGCCGATGCTGCCCGCGCGAGGCGCCGCTCCCGCAGCTATTCGCCCATCCGCAAGCGTCGCCGGGACTCGCCCAGCTTCATGGAGCCGCGTCGCATCACCAGGTATGGAGGGGTCAGGGGACCAGCCAGGGACCTAGGACGCGAAGGCCCCTAGGACCTCCGGGGGGACCGACGGAACCTACCGCGGGGGGTGGGGGGGTAGGAGGCTGAAGGAAAGGAGGTGGGGGTTCAGCAAAAGGACTCACTGAGGAGAGAGGCTAGAACTGGTGGTGCTGGGGAGGGGGTAGGACTCAGAGACAGAAGTGGGGGTTCTCTGAGGGAAGGAAGGCCTCAAGAAGGGAATGGTCCCCGGGGGGGGGGGGGGGCCCTGAAGGCCCATGGAGGGGAGGGGGAATCTGTACTTGGGGCTGAGCCTAAAGCTGCAAACCTGAAATTAAGGTGTAGGAGATTCCAGCCACCCCTCCTGGAGCCCGTTCCTCCCTCCTTCCCTCCCCACATTCGTCTCCTGGCAATGATGTCTCCTTTTCTCCTTCATCTCAAGGTCCAGCCTGCTGAGTGGCCTGTGGCCAGCCTGGGGGCCAAGTGGACCCCCTCTCCACAGGCTGCAGGGGAGATGCCCATGTGAGCTGATCTGGCTCTGTTCAGCTGTCTGTCTGCCTCTCCTTTTCTCACTAACCTCACTGCTCACCTTCTAGCCCCCTGGGGAATTTGGAGGAGGGGGCAACAGCAGCCTGATCTCTGGCGCAGCTGTGGGAGAAACCCCACCCTCCCACTTTCCCTACACAGTCCAAGGGGCTGGGCCAGGATAAGAGCTTCTCTGCCAGGACAGGAGGGTTTGGGCCTGGGTTCCAGGTGAGCCAATGGTCTGTGTTTGCAAAAATCACCCAGAAGTCCTAGACCCCTGACACCAGGTAGAAGGCCTCAGGAAACATTCTGAGCTCCGCTCTGCTGCAGCCTTACTGGGCAGCCTTGGGGTGTCAGCGGGCCTCTGTGTCTCTGCTCTTGTGTCCAAACAGTAAGCAGGCCTCCCTGAGCATCTTTTCAGCTCCCACATGGTTTGATTCTCCAACCACTCCTTCCTAATCCTTGATGACTGCATTGCCTCCTCCCTTCACCCCAGAGCTAGAGGCCAGGCCATGAGGCTGGGGATATCCCCCAGACAGGTGACACACTCCACCCATATATGGGGGTCCTCAGATAGCAGACACCCACACCTGCTACCTGGCACCCACCTCAGCTCCTCTCCCAGACTGCCTCCTCCTCCTCCCACTAACGAACACCTGTTTTCTTCCTCAGAATTAACCCCACGCGATGGGGCATTGTAACCCCTTAACCACTCTCTTTTCTTTTCTTTGGGTCACAGTCTCCTGGCTTCAAACTAACTCCAGGGTTGGCGGGAGGTAGCTTAGTGAGGAGAGGGAGCCAGTGGGCCTGGACCAGGCTGTGGGTGTGGGCAGCAGTGGCCAGGGGTCTCTTCCTTGTTCCTTCTACATGACCTGAGAAACCCAAAACGTCCATTCTGTGGGGAACAGAGGAGCAGAGCTGGGCCACATACGCAAATGTTTCCATGCACAGAAGCCACTGCTTGGCTCTACTGATGTGAATTGTCTGTATTTAAAACTTATATTTACTCAACAAATACTTATTGAGCACCTACTCAGGTCAAGTTGAGATTTGGGCCGCTTTCCCTGAAGACAAATGAGGAAAAACAAAATGATCAACATGAAATTGGCAAGTGACCACTGACTGTCCAGTCCTGTTGGTTGGGGCACTCCAAGGCCAGGGCTCTAGGGCATCTGAGGCAGAAAAGCCCTGGCCACTGCTGGGGAAGGGGCTCGGGGCCCAAGCATGGGCCCAGGACGGGCAGAGCTCAGGGCCCCGGATGGCCTGTGATCAGCTTTTCCCTCCCTGCAGTGCCCGAAAGCGGCCCATCCCCTACTACCGGCCCAGCCCCTCCTCCTCCTCCTCCAGCTGCCTGAGCAGTGACTACTCCAGCCGGAGCCCCAGCCGCAGCCCCAGTCCTGGCCACAGCCACGGAAGCTACAGCAGCCACAGTCGCGGGACCCGAAGCCGCACACGCAGCCCCTCCCGGACCCTCAGTCCCAGCTACCACAGCCGGAGCAGCTCAGAAAGTGGGGGCTTCTGAGCCCTTAGAGACCCAGCTTGGTGTCCCCTGGCACAGGGAGAGGAGAGGGGTCAGGCCCCAGGACCCATGGGGGGGCCTACACCCTACTGCTACAAAGAGGTCCCAGGGCCAGGGAAGACCTTGAGGTGGGTGCCCTGCAAACAAGGAGGAGCTGGGTTCTGTTACTTCTAGAAGGTCCCTACCCCCACCTCCTGCCTGACCATGATGTCCAGGGAACAAAGAGCCTTTTCGAACACAGGGGTCACCCTGTCCCCCCCTTCCTGTTTGATGCCAGCTCACCAGGCTAGGGATCTTAGCTCAGTGAACCCAGGGACACTCCAAAGGTGCCAATCCTGGGAGCCTCCCCTACCTACTTCACAGGGCCCTTGGCTCATCTCTATCACTAGGCGGGCAAGAAGGTAGGAGAGCAAGCAGGATATTGGTTAGAAAGAAGAATGGACTAACCCTTGGTGCACCACCATCCAGGATGGGGAGCTGCTTCCTTCTGAGTCGGCTGCAGAAGGACCCTGGCTAAGGGCTGGAGGCTGGCCCCGTAGCCTCCCCAGCCCCTTCCCCAGGCCCAGGAGTGCCAGGAAGGGCCCAGGAACTCACTCCTGATCCCACCTCTCCTGCCAGGCCACTCTGTCCCCTCCGGACCTCACCTAGTGCTCTGGGCCAGGGCCACACCAACCAGGCCTTCTGCATGACAATAGATGGGCCACACAGACCACAACTGAGTGTGACTGAGATGAAAAGGGGTGGGGTCGGCTCAGGAGGCGGAAGAGAGAAGGGGTGGGTGAAGGAAGAGCCTGTGAGAAGAAGGGAGAGGCAGTGCAGCCTGATGGCTGGGCAGGCCCTGGTGTTCCCACGTGCCCCTTGTCTGGGATCACAGGCAAGGATAATGTGGGCTTCGGGGCCTGCCCGAGGGAGCACTTCCTCCTCAGGGTTTGATGGGGGTGCGGCCAGCCAAGGCTTCCCAGAGAAGGGTGCTATAGCCCTTGGAAGAAAGGGTAGGATCTAGACTGAGGACCTTGGCCTAGGGCATCGACAGAAGGCAGTGGCCCCCAGCCCTCTTCTGCTGCTCCCAGCCCCCTCCTCCTGGGGCCCTCAGGGATCTCACAAAGTCTTCCTTGGCCCAATAGGGCAGATGCCCTGGGCTCCAGTGTGGGGAGGGGTCTGGGATCTGGTCCGGGTTCCCCCTCTCTATTTTCCACTCCCTTTTTTTCCGCGGTGCGGATAAAACTTGGGACTCTAATAAAACACTCAGTGCCCAAAGGGCAGGTGGTGAGACCAGCCTCTGTGGATTTGGGTACCTGGAGAGTACAGAAGGGCATGGAGTCCTGGGGCCCTTTCCACTGAGAAATGAGAGGGGCTCAGATTCCTCAGGACCCAGGGAGAAGAACTGGCACCAAGGAACCAGAGCCCAGCACCTCCATCCCCCTGCCTCCGTGCAGGAGTCTGCAGAGCCTGCAGCGAAGTGGGGAGGGAAACAGGGACCCGAGAAGATCACCCCCACTGCCCCCAACCTCCACACCCCATCTTGCTTCAGCAGTGAGCGGAGGTGGGGCAGAGGGAGGAGACACTGGGCCAACACACGGGAGCCTCCCTATATGTGGAATGTTCCAGAACGGGATGGAATGCAGTTTGGAGCGTCATGTGACTGAACCCAGGCTCCCACTCTCCCCATGTGACAGGCAGGGCCGAGAGGGAGCTGACAGGAAGTACCGTCTGGAGAGTACAGAGGCCAGCACTGGCACAGGGCAAGTGTTTGATAAGCCACCACCGCTCTGGCAGGGCGCTGGGGTGGGCCTGGAAAGGGGAGTTTAGAATAGGGGGTTGTTTTTTTCTTTTAACAGTTGTATTCCTTTTATATAGACCTAAACAAATACACAGAGTCTCCCCTCCCCCTCTTCCCTTCCTCTTTCTCCTCCTCCTCTGCTCCTTTTTTCTCAGAGTGGTGGATTTGAACCCGGTTTTGAATCAGCCACTTGTTGGGAACCCTTTTCCCAGAAGATGGGGACACGCCCACTATTTCACATGCAATTTTGGATCTCACAGACACTACCAAGCCAAAGGGCCTGCCGGCCCACCTCTGCTGAGGAAGCATCTGACGTGTCCACAGCTCCCACCTGTGTCAACCACGATGCAGATGTCGGGTGGGGTCTGGTCCCCAGAGCAGGGAGCCCATGTTCCTGAAGCCAGTGGCTGTGTCTGTGTATGACCTCCTCTCCAGTTTTATTTCCTTTCCCTCTGACTTAAAAGGGGCAACTTTGGCCAGTGGCTCTATTTCTAATCTGAGAAAGCTCTTCAAAAAAGTACCTATCTCTTTAAATCTTTACAAAGTTCAGCAAAACTGGGCCTCAGACAAGCTCTTGGGGCTCCAAGAAACCTATATTTGGCCCTGCTCTGGGTGTGCCGCCTCCTGGGCGGGGGACCAGGAAACAGAGGTGGGAGTGAAAATTCAGCCTGTCTCACACTGAGCCAGTGCCTGCCCCTCCCGACTCCCCTGTTCCCTTTCCTCATTGCTCAGCCTGAGGCCTTCCTCCCTGCACCCTAGGTGGTACCACTTCTTCCCTTTCGGCCCCATCTCCATTGCTGGCCCAACAATCCTGGGCCCTCTCACTAGCACCCCTCCTAGGCCCACCTCTTGCCCCCTCCAATCTATCCTGCTCTATCTAAAATGCAGGTCCGACCTTTCATTCACTCCTTCCACACGTACTTACTGAGCACGTACTGCCGGGTGCCACACTGGCTCGGAGGGCACGGTATTGAATTAGTGGAGCAGAACTTTCTGCCCTGAGGGCCCTGCATCCCGTGATCAAGTCCACCAGCTCATAGGACTTGGAAGGCTTCTTAATGGCTCCACCTGGAACAGCCATCCTTTCCTCCCTCCAGCCCTCCAACCTCCCTTTACTGGGCACACCCCAGTTCAGCTGACCCTCCTCCCTGGGTCCCCCAAGAATGTCCCTTCACCGCCACAGGTTCGGGTGAGGCTCAGCTAGACTGCCTGCTACTCTGAAGAGCCTCTGGCCCCAGCTGTGGTGGCCACCCCTGCCTCTGGGTTCCTTCAGTGCTGGGTTTGTTCTTGTCTTTAAGGCCTCAGGCTCTTGTTCCAGTGTTTGTTGGCGCCTCTCTCGCTCCCTAAATATGCGAGCTTCTGGAGCCCACCCCATGCTTCATTGGTCTCCGCTGCCCCTAAAATAGGTGCCCTTGCAATGTTTGTCAAATGAGCAAACAAGGGAGCCAGGGAGTAAGAAGTTCCAGAAACCCTGGGGAAGGGCAGGGGCCCAAAGGCAAGGTGTGGTGGCAGCAAGAAGACACTAGAGGGCGACAGAGAGAGAGGAAAAACTCCGTTGGTATGCCAGGAGGGACATAAAACAGGCGTGGACCGATAGGACAGTCCTGGGGGAGGGTCCAAGTCAGCCTGGTGGCCTGAAGCTCTTGCCCTCACTGCCTGTTCCCTAGGGAAAGATGGGGAGGGTATCAGGGTACCAACCCCCTGTCCCTCCCACGGACTGGGATCAGCCTCTGTTCTGTACCTTGGGAAAAGGGAAAAATACTGACAGGAAGGCAGGCATGCAGGAAAACAGGAAAGTCCAAGTCTGCATTGGTAACAAGGGGGGGGGAATGGGCTGGGGGTCAGGGAACCTTCCCAGGATGCGAGCCTTTGGGATGCAGTAGGTTCTCTCCTGGTCTGCCTGTCTCCACAAAAGGGGGCTTCAGGGACCCCTCCCACCTCCAGTCTTTCCCTTCCCAACACACACAGTAGCCAGGCAGCTGGACAGGGCTTTCTTGTGTCCTGTTTTCCTTAATTGGTTTCCCAGGCCCAGGGAAGCAAGTCACAAGTGCACATGCCCAGTTTGGGTGTTCCAGCTAGCACCACCGCCACCTCATCCCCTGCCTCTCTGAGATGCTCTTGGAAGCCCCCGGGCCTCTCACCAGCCTCTCTCAGCTGAGGGGGTATTCAACAAACTGGTCCTATCACCAAGCACCTTCCCTTCCTGCTCCAGGCCCCCCTCCACCTGAGGAAGGCTCTCAGGGCAACTAAGACATGAGGGTGCCCCAGCCACAGGGCCTCCCACCTCCAGGACCACCACAGGATGCCGCATCTCCACAACCGTCCTCACTTCCTCCCTTCCACTCACCGTGAACAACCCCCTACTGGCAGTATTGGACTGTCAAGCAGGCAGCATAGAGAGCCTGGGGGGAGGGGGAAAGTGGAGGAGAAACTGTTGATTCACGGCGCTGGAAGGAGTCTTACAGAACATCCAGTCCCATGGTCTCATTGTACAGATGAAGAAAATGAGTCACGGGAGCTGGCTGCCTGCCAAGGTCACAGGGGGAGAGACATGCAGGTTCCCCAGACTCCTGAGCTAGACACATTCTTCCTGCTGGACAACAGGGTCATAGGGGCCAGAGGATGAGTCCCCTTTCACACAGTCCCTTGTTGGACCCTTTCCGTGATGGGTGGGGCTAGGTGATCACAAGGCCAGCCAGAAGTCGGAGGCCCAGTGGGTGGGCAGGCTGGAAATGCATTTTGGGCAGCGACTCCTAGAGGGTCGGTGTCTAGACACTTCCAGAAAGACCTGGTGCCACCCACCCCCATGTGCTCTAATTACTGCTGCCCACGTTTTCAGTTTCCAGTAGGCTTGGTGACAGGCACAATGTGTCAGCTGTCAGGGCTCTCCAGGGAGCTCTGGCAGCTGCCTGAAGATTCTCGAACTTTCTCTGAGGAGATGGCTCAGCCACAGTTGGCATAGGCCAGCCAAGGGTGTGGCTAGCGGGGCCAAAGCTGCAGGCACAGTGCCAGGCTGGGAGGCTGGTCTTGGGGCTGCTGAAGAGTACCCCAGACTTTGAGGTCAGGGATAAGGGAGGGACCTCTCCAATTAAGTAATCCCCAACCCTGCAATTCCCCCCTCCCCTCCCTTTGCCTCCCCCCTCCCCAACCGCCAAGGCTTCTGGGAAATCCCTGGGGTTGGAGTTAGCTGTCCTCTTAATCCCAGAAAAACTACCCCTGGCAGCTCAGTGACTGGAATGCTACAGCAGATGATGGTTAAAGAACATTTGGGCAGGTGGGCAAGTGGGGACTGACATTCAGCCCTTGCTTCTCTTGCCAAGTCCTGTGCCTGGGTTCAGGGGTTCAACCTTCTGGAGGAGGGGCATCTGGTCAGGGCTGGAGGGACCCCAGAGAGTCTGGCTCAGCCCTCCCTGGCCTGAGAGGCAAGCCTTGGCTGAACAAAGCACCTGCACCCAGAGGCACACAGACCACAGCCTTCCCCAGGCTGCCTGGGGAGTCCGTCTCCCGCAGGACAGACGATCAGGGAGGCCTGAGTTCCAACACCTCACACCCCCTTCCAGCTTTGTGACCTCGGGCAGTTCTGACCCTCAGTTTCCTCATTTCAATAACGGGACTCTGATGAGATACTTGGATATGCTATAAAGCGCATGCCCCTGGGTGATTCTCATTAACCTAAGTCTCAATATGCAAAATTAAAGGCCCCCTTTCCTCAGTAATGACTAACACTGCTCTGCAAGGGCACCAGGCACTTCGCATGCATTACTGCACTTGAGCTTCACCATAATCCTGCAAGACAGGCGCATTATTAGCCACATTTTGCAGATGGGAAAATGTGGGTTCAGAGAGGTCACCAGGCCAATGAACAGCAGCACCCAGATTCAAGCCCAGCCTATCCAATCCCAAAACCCAGTTCTCCCATACCACACCCCCTCTTATCATGACCCAGAGCCACCCATGTCCCCTCCCTTGTGATTGGCAGAGTCCCTCAAGAACTGGTCCACCAAAGGTGAATGTGAGTTCTCCATTCTGCCTCCTCCACACGCTGTGGGCAGAGTGCTGGGGGTGTTGCCCCTCAGGTTGCACAACTTCCCCTGGCTGGGGCAGTAGGGATGGATCCTCCCGCCTAGTTTCAGGCAGGATGAAGGGAGCGATGAAGGGAGCCTTTGTCTATAAAGTGCTGGCAGCCAGACAGGCAGCCTCCACCCAAAGCGTGGCTGGGCCTGGCAGGACCGCACTTGAAAGCATCCATGACTACACCTGACAGCTCCTTCTAGGGCGGGGCACCTGGGCTCCTGTCTGGGCCAGGGTGGGCAGGCAGGGGCAGATGAGAGCCCTCCCTAGCTCCTGACCTCATTCAGATTTTATAGAGCTAGGGATGGGTGGGGCTGGGAGTACCAAGGAGTGAAGGCCTGGGGCTTCTGGAAGCTCAGACCCTTGTCAAGTAGCCACTAGCCCAACTATGACCCACTGGGCTCATGACGTAATGATCCAGCAAGGGAGGTGGGGCAAAGACCAGGGGTCCTGTCTACCTTGCACCCTTGGCCTGAGAGAGTCCCTGGTGCTCAGAGGCCTTTCCAGAGGTGACCTCAGATTTGCACGGCCCAGCCCCAGCTCTTCCCTGATGGAGGGCAAGTGGGTAAGAAAGAAAGGCATTTAGGAGCTCTCTCTCTGGAAGAGGAAACTGAGGCTCAGAGAGAGCATGACACTGCCCCTAATTCACCGAGGTAAGTGTCCTGCCATCTGGCCTCCAGCCTCTCATGTATCCTGCACAGAGCGAGGCCTCCTGTAGAACTGACAGAGAAGAGCCTCGGCCCCAGGAGCACGCCAACAAGCAGAGCGGGTCTCAGAAAGAGAGGCAGTAGGGGGTCCAAGGACGGAGCCCCTGAGGGTAAGAGTCCTGAGCACTACAGGCAAGAGGCTTACTCTGCTGGTGTCTTACAGGAGACACCGGGCCAGTCGCTCTCAACCCATTTCCTCATCTGAAAAGCAGGGATAATAGGACAGAAGTCGGGAAAAGGGAGGCTGGACCAGGGGGCCACACCTGTGAAGGCAGGAAAGAGGGAATGTGAGGATTATGGCAGGAGCCGAGGGACACCCTTCTCTCTTGGAGGTGGGAGATTGGGGCTGGATTCCACAGGTGGTCAGGTAGGAGGCAGGGTTAAGGGGCAGGCCTCGGGCATCAAGCAAGATTTAGCAAACTGTACCAGCTGGAGCCCCTCTCTAGCTGTACTGTAGGAATCAACAACAAAGGGGGATTTATGACCACAGTTTGCAAAAAGAGAAACTGAGGCCTAGAGGAAGGAGGGGCCTTGCCCAAAACCACACAGTAAGTCAATGGCAAAGCCCAGGCTACATTCAAGGTTGCTGCGTTTCAGTTTCCCTGTCCCCAAGGAAACACAGATTGTGTAGAGTAAGCACAGAGTAGACTTTTGGACACCTGTGACAGCCCAGTATGGAGTCACTGTCAGCCATGACAGCTATGTCAAGTGCCATGTCAGGACTGAGGTAACGGGAACACCCTTAGGAGGGGCCTGGAAGGCTCAAGACCACAAGTTAAATGCTTGGGAAAGGATTCCACCGGGAAGCCAATATGAGTGGGACCTCCACCTCTTGTGGGCTATAAGCGTTCAGAACGCCGACCACCCAGCAGCGCTTGAGCTTGGCTGTACCGTGGGTCACTACCGGAGCCCTGCTGGATGTCCACTCCACCAGACACGCGCCGCTCCCATAGCAGCCTGGCCACCTGCAGACGCTGGCGCCAGTTACCAGGACTGTCGGTGAACACGTGCTCTGCATGTGTAAACTCCCCTCTCTGTGTGTGACTGTGTGACTCTATTGGCTTATAGGGGAGGGCTCCCCTAATGCACCTGGCATTGTGGAGAGACACAGATGTGTGTGTGTGACTCCTTTCAGTGATGTTCCCTCACTCACAACATAGAAATAATGTACAGATTAACAATAACCTCCCTTCCTCCTGACTCCCTCTCGGGGCTGGACCTGGGGTTTCTCATCTGGGACTGGCCCCACTGCTCCGGGCAGGGGGCACTGGCCAGACCCACACATGCCACTGCCCCTGCCAGAGGGACAGGCACATACGCTCCTTCCTCCTCCCTCTCTCCAATTCCAGGTACACAGTAACACTAACAATGATCACATACCAGGCCCCGGGCTAAAGTCTGTGCTTGCATTAAGTCACTGAATCCTCATACCAACCCGATGAGATAACCATTACCATCATCATCATCTCCATTTTCCAGATGGGGAAAGGGAGGCACACAGTCTAACTCGTACTATTGGCAGGACCAGGATGTGAACTTAAGCAGCCTGGCTCCACAGCCCACACCCCTAAAAAAACACACCAGACTGCTTCTTAAGATATCTTATCACATATACCCTGTGGTTCAAATCTGGCTCTGCTGCTTTCTAGTTGTGTGGTCTGGGACAAGTGGCTCAACCTCTCTCAGCTTTGTCCAGCAGGACAAAAGGGCGGGACTGTCCACAGGTAGCAGTCCAGTGCGTTAGTGGCCGGGGCTGCAAGTGTCCAGCAGTGGGCACTGCATCAGCATCAGTGCTTCAGTCATTTGTGTTTTTCGAAGCAGAGAAGTTTCCAGATGTGGGTAGAGCCTTCCTCGCCCCGCCCCCGCCCCGGTATGCAGGGGGAGGAGCTGCCACTAGCAGTCATTGCCGTTAATAGAGAACTGAAGCACCGCCTGCTAAAAATATCCGGCTGAAGCCCTTTAAAAGCTCGGCTGGTGCCAGCGCCGAACATTTCTCGGAGCCCCAGCCAGAAGTGCAGAACCGAGCCAGCATGGCCGAGCGCCGCGTTCCCTTCTCGCTCCTGCGGAGCTCTAGCTGGGACCCTTTCCGCGACTGGTACCCGATCCACAGCCGCCTCTTCGACCAGGCCTTCGGAATGCCGCGGCTGCCGGAGGAATGGTCGCAGTTGTTCAGCCACAGCGGCTGGCCGGGCTACGTGCGCCCGCTGACCGCCGCCGGCGAGGGATCCCGGGCAGTGGCTGCGCCCGTCTACAGCCACGCGCTCAACAGGCAACTCAGCAGCGGCATCTCGGAGATCCAGCACACGGCCGACCGCTGGCGCGTGTCCCTGGACGTCAGCCACTTCGCCCCCGAGGAGCTGACGGTCAAGACCAAGGATGGTGTGGTGGAGATCACTGGTAAGCCCCCCACCCCCACCCTGCAGGGATGAAGCTGATAGGGTGGGAAGCCTGGCCCTGCCCCGGGTTTGTGCCTCTTTCTCCAGAATAGAGGGTGTGGATAGCTCCTAAGGGACCTTTTGACCTTAAAAATCGCTCTATTAGGGGAAGAATCGCCCTTCCAGGGGAGATCACCTCCCTAGCCACCAACCCGCCCCAATAATCAGGTTCCCCAGAGCCGTTCCTGCCCATCCCGGTCCGTGGAGGGGGCGTGTGCGCCAGGGAACCAAACTTTCCAGAAACTTAGGAGGGGTTGGGACAGTCTTGGGCCCCTAAATCCCTCCACCAGTTCTGGGTCCGCCATGAGTCCAGGCCACCAGGTGGGGCATGTTTGTGTGTCGGCTGGCCTGAGAGGCGGCCCCTCGCTCTCGCTCTGATGACCTTCCTTTTCCCAGGCAAGCACGAAGAAAGACAGGATGAGCATGGCTACATTTCCCGGTGCTTCACTCGAAAATACACGTGAGTCCTGGGCCAGATGGTGGGGGCACCGGAGGAGGGTGCAGTGACTTAACTGTGTGTGACCCTTGTCCTCTCTCCCTCTGCATTTACAGGCTTCCTCCTGGTGTGGACCCCACCCTGGTGTCCTCCTCCCTGTCCCCTGAGGGCACGCTCACTGTGGAGGCCCCCATGCCCAAGCCAGCCAACCAATCAGCAGAGATCACCATCCCTGTCACCTTCGAGGCTCGCGCCCAGCTTGGGGGCCCAGAAGCTGGGAAGTCTGAGCAGCCTGGAGCCAAGTGAAGGCCTCAGACCTGCAGTCACTGGCCATCCCTCCCTGTCAGCCTGTATGTTCTTTTGATATATGTTCTGCTTTTCTCAAATAAAGTTCAAAGCAACTGCCTACCACTGTCTCAGACTCTGGTGTTTGTGGAGGCCTGGGATTGGTGCCATTTCCTGGCTCACAGGTTCCTCGCACTTGCTGAGGGCCTGCTGTGTGCCAAGCCCTTTGCTGGGCCCTGTGAGTGCAGTGATATCCATCACAGGGCTCAGCTTTGCTGTCCATTAAGAGAGAAGTAATTGTTATAACCAGCTATTAAAACCCCAGGCTTGGGTAATCAGGGACATCTAGGCTGGGGTCAGGTGGAAGGGGACAGCAGGGCCCGGGGAGAGAAACTTCTGGGAGCTATTACTGACTTCCTCATAACTTTGACATCCTCCTAGAGAGGGACAGGACCATGTATGGGAGGTGCAGGGACTTTCTGAGGGGAGGTGGGTCTCATCGGAGGACCCATTCTCCCTCCCCCCATGCTTGCACATGCAGGGTGGGCCCTGGGTGTTCAGGCCTGAGGGTGGCTGCCGGTGAATGGGACTAGATTTTTGAGGAAGAGAGGCAAAGACCCAGACAGGGAGGGTAGTTGGCACTCCAGGAGGCCCTGCCTTGCTGGGGCCAGGCAGGAACAGTCACACCTGCCTTGGCCCTCCCCTTGGTCCATCCTTGTCCAACCCACCTGCCTCTTACCTGGCCCCAGGAGGGTTCTGAGGGACCTGGGGGAGGGAGAGAGCAGATGGGGGCTTTGGAGCCCAGTCTCAAGTGCTCCAGGGTTTGAGAGACCACACACTATCTCCACAGACAAGGTGCCAGAGCCTGAGGCTGTGGCAGGACACTCCTGCATTCTTTTCTAAGCCCACAGCCCTACTTTCCCAGGGAGCACGGCCCCTGATGCTGCCGGGCTCCCTCGTTTCCCCTCTCTGGTGCAGGCTCCCTGTTGGGACTCCACCACATGGAGCAGGAATAAAGCCAAAGCAGGTCTCAGCCCTCAGAGGCTTTACCCGACCTGGAGGGAAGCCAACTGGGAAACAAGCGCATGGACCCAGGAATGCTGTGCTGGCCCAGCTGGCAGCACAAGTCGGGGCTGAATCCACCCTTCCACCTTTCATGTCCTAAGCTCCAGTCTCCTAAATCTGCCATCCCCCTTCCAGACACACACATCCCACATCTCAGGTGTGTCCTGGACACCTCCATGCTCCAGCAGCCACAACCCGGAGTCAGCCCGTCTAGTTCTCGCCCTTGCTCTGATCACCAGCAACCTTATAGCTGGCAATGGGATGGCCCTGGCCTCCAGCAGTGTGGCTTCATCTTCCCACCCGTCAGAGAGAGCTGTAGCGAGGCTGCTAGTGCCCTTGAAGTGTGGGAAAGCTGATGCCAAGCCTCTGACAAGGTAATCCTCACATCAGCCCTAGGAAGAGGTCCGGTTAGTCCTGCTTAACCAGGCACAGGCAAGCTTCAAAGAAGTGAAGAAACGCCCTAGTCCACACAGCTAGTCCTGGAGGGGTAAAGGATATCTGTGTGGCCACAGGCAGGGGAGGGCAGGTTAGCTCAGACAGGAAGGCTGGGTGGGGCGGGGTTCCACTGCTTAAAGCGCTGCAAATGAGGCCTGGAGGGACCTCAGGAAGAGGAGGACAGGGATGCAATCGAGCCCAGGGACCGTGTGGCTGCTCAAGGCAGCCAGGCTGCAAATGGCCTGGAGAGAGCTTCTAGGGGTCTTGGGCCCGGAGCCCGGAGCCCAGAGCCATGGTCTGGGGCAGGCAGGGGTTAGTGCCTAGGGTGCTGTCAGTGCCATAGGAGTGGGGTCCGAGGACAGCTGCCTTGAAGTCCCTAGGGTTCAGGCCACCATCTGGCACACAGTGGGGGCACGGGCTGGGTTGGGGGGAAGGAATGCACTTCTGGCATAGGAAAGAGGCCCCAGGCTCCATGGGAAACCAATGTAGGAAAGGGGGAAGCAGGTGGACGTCCTCCTGTAGCCTGCCTGGGCTGCACGAAGGGCAGAGGCAGAGGAGGCTGAGGTGGGATGGCCCTATGCCTAGAGCTCAGCCCAGAAGATGTGGAATCTGAGGTGGCACCTCTGGGCAGAGTGGACAGGGCTGGCTGGCTCAAGTTGGGGTCTCCACTGGGAAGGGCTGGCACCAGGCTTTGGGAGACTTGGTGAGTTCCTGCATGGCTGCTGTGACACGGGAGCAGTTCCAAGCCTCTCCAGCCATTTTCCTGACTTTCAATGGGCCCTTCTCTAAAGGCCTCTGCTGTCCTTCACGTCTACAGATTCAGATATTGGCCTTGATCTGGTGAATGCTAGAATCTGGGCCCCTCTACTCAGCCGCAGGGTGTCTGAGGGGCCATGCCCATGCTCCAGGCCGATGAGGAAGGCTCCCTCGAGGACCTCAAGTCTCTGTGGCTGCTGGTCACCCCTGGTTGGTGCCAGGCCTCCCAGAGATCTGTAGGGTGCATAAGCCCCCCTCAGTTCCAGGCTGATTCCCTGGTCTCTCCTTTTCTGTCTTCCTCCCAGTTGGGAAATCTGCCCTCCCTGTTGGCACCTCCTCTGGCCCAGCACCCAGCCAGTCGGTCCAAGTCTCTGCTCTCAAGGGTGCAAGTGAAGGACACAGCTCAGTGACAAGCAGCACTGTACATCAGAGATGGGCTGGGGCGTGTTCTGGAGTCTTAGTGCAGTGGGGGAAAGGGACCCCTGTGTGATAACCAAGGTGGAACAGCACAGGCAAGGGCTGGAAGGCTGGCATGTTCAGGCGGAGGAGAAGCAGCAAGTGGAGGGAGAGACAGGGCAAATGAGGGAGGGTGGTGGGGCCCTGTTTTGGAAGGCACTGAAGGCCATGCTTTGGAGGCTGCGGCAGCGTCAGTGAGGGTGTAAGCATCTCTGCTTCAGAAAGAGGCTCTGTATCTTAAAGGAGAATGGTTGGCAGGAGCCAGCCAAAGAGGCAGGGGGCAACATGCTGCTGAGATGCAGTGGACATGGGTCCTGCCAGGGAGAGGGGGAGAGAACTAGGTGCCTGAGGTGGCAGCAGCGGGCTCTGCAGTGTGCAGTGACAGACTGGAGGCAGAGGTGTGGGGAGCGGGTAGGGGAGGTGGGGGTCTGCCCAGGCTGTGGCTGCTGACCTGGGGTTTGCTGACCACGTCGTCTCTGTAAGGTCGAGCAGACACCAGACGTTGGCTGCTGGCTGAGGGGATTGTTTCCAGATACCATCGTCTTCCCCGCTACAGAAGCATCCTAGGCTTTGCCAGCTGCAGACTGCTCTGAGGAGAGGGCAGAGTGGGAGGCAAAAGCTGGAGGTCTCCAGTGCTGGGTCCAAAGGGTGTGGCTGGAGAACCTTTGTGATGGGGGAGGGACAACCAAAGGAATAAAGAAGAGGAGGGTCAGACAGGACTGGGGCCCTTGGCCAGGAACTGGGTTAACAGAGACCCCAGACCCCTTGGTTTTTTGGAAGCCATCCAAGCCTTACCCTGCCCTATCCTGGCGGAGCCCAGGGCAGAGCAGGAATCAAGCTGGTCAGGGTCCTATCTGCTGGCCTTACATTGGGCTCCCTGCACCCCACCCTGACATGCACACAGAGGGACCTGAGGTTTGGGGCAGCACCTGGGAGCTCAGGGCTTGGCCCCAGGCTCAGAAATGCAAGGAGCTGCCCGCCCAGAGCCAAAGCAGGAAGGGAGAGGGAGGAAGCTGCATGGGTGAGGGCACCTGGGCACACTGCACTAGTCTCAGCCAGAACTGGCACTAGGTTAAACGGGGACTCAGCCCTGCCCTCCTGTGACTCTCCCAGGGAAGCAGCCCCAGTGAACGTGGAGGAGGCCCATCATTTGTCCTCCACCCCTGAAGTGTGTACTATCTGTCCATCAACCAATGTCCTGTGTGCCAGCCCAAGGAAGCACAGGGTTCCCTGGGGGAGACCCACCAGTAAGCAGGAACTCACTCCATGTCTGGCAAAATCTTCCTGGTCAAGGGCTCTGGGTCCTCCACCTGGCCAGGTGACTTTGGATTTCAACCATACATATATAACCTTGCCTCCCAAGGATGAACCACATTCTCCTAGGCTTCTTATTAGATAGCTCTACCAAATGCTGGTGGTGCTGGGAGAGCTGGCAGCATGAAAAGTGCCAGGAATCCCAGAGTTAGCTAAGAAGGGACAGCTCTGGATCAAGAGCAGAATCACTGGATGACCTCGAGTAGGAGCATGGAGGTAGAAGAGCCTGCACGGGCAGCCTGCTACCTCCCTCTCCACTGACGGGAAGACTGAGGGCCAGGGCTCCCTGCTCCTGCCCAGAGAGAAAAGGTCGTATATGGAGTCCCTGGGGAGAACTGCACAGCCATGGGAGGGGTCCCTGCAGCATAATGCCCCCCCCACCCTCCCTTCCAGCCTTGCTCACCTACCAGTCCAGTACTCCACCCTGCCCAGCCTAAGGTGGCAGTGGGTGGCTCAAGACGTAGCACTGGTGGTGGAGGCCTGCCTCAGTGGAAGGAAGTTACACCCACCCCCAGGGTTAACAGGGCAGAATCTGAACCTGCCAGGAAGGCTTGGACTAAATAATAGAGGGGACAGGAGCAGCTCTGTGTTTAGGAGGCACGAACTGGGGTGCAGCCCTGCTCTGGACTGTTTCCATTCTAAGGGATCTGGGTGGCCTCTGAGACCCCTCCTGCCCTGACAGTGTGGTACAGAATGGGAATCAAGGCGGAATCGTGAAGACTGGGGGCTGCCCAGGGTCAGCCCCCTAACAATGGTAGGCAGGCCAAAGTAGCAGGGGTGTCCAAGGAGGTGAGGATAGCTCTCTGCAGGACCAACAGGGGCCATTCATGAGGAAGGCTTAAGTCTTGGCCCTGACGCCATGGCAGGTCTGGGTAATCTTTTTCTTCTCACATCATTACCCTTCTACAAGATGAGATCCTAAGAGTCCTTTAAGTCTGCTTAGGGATGGTTGCAAAAGTCTGATTGGTGTGGCTGAGTTGGGAAACATTGATTGGATGGGCGGTCACATTGCAAAGCAAAAGGTTATGGGTTCAATTCCTGGTCAGGGCACATGCCTGGGCTGTGGGCTGGTCCTCAGTTGGGGCGGGTGCGAGAGGTAACCAACCAATCAATGTTTCTCTCCCTCTTTCTCCCTTCCCCTCTCTAAAAAATAAATAAATAAAATCTTTTTTAAAAAGTCTGTGTTCAAATTGGGACAATGGGATAGGGAGATTAAGAACTTAGATGAATGAATAACCAGAGAGGTCACTGTGCCCTCTCCCCACCAAGCCCCACCCCCCACCCCTGGTGGCAGAGCTATCCTTTTACAATTCCCTCAAAGGCCCTGTTGAATATCCCGAAGACCCTCTTCCCTCGGCCTGACCAGCCTGAAAGCCTTGAACCCTGTGAGTGGTCCCACAGGCCAATCCTCCAGCAGGCGTTCCAGAGGCCCAAGGCAATGGTCTCCAGGTGAGAGGAAGAGTGTTCAGGAGGAGTAATCAATCCTCACCAAGCAGGCAACAGGCCTGGCCAGCTCACGCCTCAGCCTGCACTGGCCAGCTCCAGAAATGAAGCCACGGCCCCCTGCCTGGGGGCTGGAACAAGACCAGATGAGCTCCGAGACTGCCCCCTGCCAGATGCCCTAAGGCTGGGCATGAGAGTTCTCCCTGCCCCTTCCCTTCCTCCAGGCCCAGCCAGGACAGCAAGTGACTGCCCACTGGTGCTCTACAGAGACATCCAGAATCTCTGCCCAGGTTCTGGTCTTGCCAGGTCCAGCACAGAAACTGGGGTAGGAGATCTGGTCTTGGAAAATACTGACACCTCCCCATCCCAGCCTGGCACCCACCATGCCTTTTTCTCTGCTCTGGCCTCAGTCTCTGAGAGCCGTCCAGCCTCCTGGGAGTTCCCTCCTGAAGGACTCAGTTCACTCTCCTGGATGCCCCCCGCCGCCTCTGCCTTTGAGGGTCTGGCAGCCAAGGCCTGAAGCCAGAGCCTCTGCCCCACCCCATGCATAGGTATTAACCAGTGTTTCTGTTACTAATCACAACTGGCATGTACTGGGCACCTGCTAGCTGCCAATCACTCCTTAGCTTATTAAAACTCATAGCAACCCTATACCTCCTAGAGGCAGAACAGGACTGTGGTTCTGCTTTTGGCTGTTCGTGTCAAATTGCCTGGGTTCAAATCCCCGCTGGTCCACTTACTAGCTGTGGGATCTTGGACAAGTCTTAATTTTTACCTCTGCAAAATTAAGCTGATTATATGAATTAATACATATGAAGCCTTTAGAACAGTGTCTGGTCATTAAGCACATTAAGTATCTGGTCAATTCTAGGCATCTTTATGAGATAGACTGTATTATTCCCATTTTATACATGTGGAAACTGATACTCTGAAAGGCTAAGGGACTTGAGAAGTCATGCCATATAATTAGGACTCAGAATTCAAATCCTGAGCTCTTAAGCCTTCCACTGACAGCCCTTCATTTGGAAAATGACATTGCTGAGTGACAGAAATCTCATCTTTTTAAACAGTGAGTAGCCACTGAAAATTATCTTCAAGTCCTAAATCTAGGTCTTATTGTGATTCAGGTAACCCATTTCCCCTCTCACGCCTCAGATTGTGCTTGTCTGTGTTGAGAGATGAGTAGGGCAGAGACTGACTGAAGGTGTCTGCACTCCCTAACACGTGTGACATCTGATTCTGGGCGAGAGCCCTGAGCGACCACCATTCAATTCAAAGTTATGAACTTCTACCCAGGAGTGTGGGGAAAGAAAGGGCATTCAATGGGGGAACAGCACATGCACAGAGGAGGGTGGGATGGGGCTGCGAACTGGGGCCAGGAAGCAGGTGAGGCTAGAGAGGTAGGTTGGGGCCTGGCTGTGCCAGAGGACCTGGAATGTCAAAGAGAGGTAGGGGCTGGCCTTGGAGTCCTCGGGACAGCAGGTCTGCCCTCTAAGCGCTCTGTCACAAAACCAGCAATTGAGGTAACCGAACCCGACTGACTCAAGACGCCAACCCCCTTTGCGCCCTTCCAACTATTGTGTCCTGCAATACTGGGTAATGCTTACCTCCTTGGGCTGGTTCCAGAATGAGTTATGTAGGTTAAAAAAAGCAGAGCAAACCTACAAAGGACATTTGAGGTCGGGTAGTCAAGATGGGGAAACTGAGGTGCTGGCACCGGGTCAAAGGCCCAGCAGGAGCCTGAGGCTCCGCCCTCCCAAACCAGCTCCTTACACTGACCAAAGCTATGGACAACGCCAATGGATGTCGCTAACGCCTTATAAGGCATTATAATGAGCCGAAGAGCTCAGACCAGGTTACTCTAGATGACAAGGTGCACACAGAAGTTGATGGTCGGAAGGTGGAGACCCAGGTGACAAGGTTTAAAAAGAGAGGAAGAGCCTCCCACGACAAGGAAGAAGGGCTGGGTCGGAAGTGAAAATGCAAGAACAGCCGCGTAGGCAGATCCTACAGCAGGAACCCAAGTCCTAGCAACAGGCCGACCATTGGAGGAGCAGAACAGACAGGCCTGTGATTGGTGCTTATTGGAAGGCAGGCGTTCAACGTACGGGTGTCTAGCGTGTCCCGAGCCTTCCCTACCCTGAGTGATCAGAGCCCCTCTTTCCCAAGCAAGCCAGGGCGGGAGCACGCGACGTGCGGACGCGTAGAGCCACGCAGCTCATTTACACGAATTCTCCCGTGCGCCGTTGGGCACACGCACATACAGCACAATCCTTCCCTTTGGGCCCAGGTGTTTGGGAGTGGGGACCCAGAAACAGTCGGGACAGCGCGCTGGGCTGGATGGTGCTGCAGCTGTCCCGTGACTTCAGCCAAACCTGCGTAGCGGGAGTTCTTTCAGCAACAGAACCTGGCTGAAACTTGCGGTGGGCGGGGCTCCGTCTGTGAGGACCAGCTGCATGCAGAGCTGGTGGCGCCCAGCGAGAGGCGGCAGAGGATGGTACCACAGCCGGCCCCTACCTAGGTGAGGGTGGTGCCAGGGCCCAGACCTGATGCTGAATCCCCCCTCCCAATTCCATAGCCCTGCAAAGTTTGGTAACCCAAATAATGGAACAGAAGCGGATAAATCAGTCGTCACTGGTACACATTAGGGTGAAGTCTGGAGGGACTGGCGTGCATTTTGGCTTTTATCACCACTAGGCTGAAGAAATTTTTAAGATTTTATTTATTTTTAGAGAGGGAAAAGGAGGGAGAGAGGAAGAGAAACATCAATGTGTGGTTGTCTCTTGAGAACACCCCGCCCACTGGGGACCTGGCCAGCAACCCAGGCAGGCACCCAGACGGGGAATCAAACCCGTGACCGTTTGGTTCACAGGCCCTAACGAATTGTTTAGAAAAGATTTTATTTTCAGAGAGAAGGGAGGAAGAGAGAGCAAAACGTGGAATAGGGCTTGGTTGCCTCTTCCTTCACCCCATCCCCTCAACTGGGGATCTGGTCTGCAACCCAGGCATGTGCCCCGACTGGGAACTGAACTGACAACATATCAGTTTGCAGGCCAGCCTCAATCCACTGAGCCATTTCAGCTAGGGCAGGCTAAAATTTAAATACTATGAAACTATGGGACATTGACACAATGGAATACTACTCGGCATTCCATTAAAAAAGAAAGTTTTGGTAAAAACAGGTAACTTTCTTTTTACTGTGATAAAAAAGAAAGTTTTACCCTTGTGACAGCATGGATGGCCTTGGAAAACACTACGCTAAGTGAAAAAAGCCAGGCAGAGATAGACAAATACCACAGGTTTCCACTCATATGTGGAATCTAATGAACAAACTTAACAAGGAATATGGGGACAGACTCATAGAGGGAGAGCAGGATGACAGCTAGGGGTAAAGGGAGGTTATGGGGAGGAGGGGTTGAGCGAAAAGGAAAAGGGATGCATGGACATGGACAACAGTGTGGTGACTGCTGGGGTGAGGAGTGTATAAGGGGACTAAATGGTAATGGGGAAAAATACAATGGAGATTAAATTTTAAAACGTTTTAGGTCCTAATAAGTACTGGGAGCAATTATTACTCCTGCTTTTACCCAGCAGCGGGATGTAATATCTGTTTGATCCTAGAGATCTGGTGGCATTTAGGGAGATTACAAGGAAAGGGACTCACCCAAAACGTTTGTAGTCAGCCACGAGCTGCTGCTCATCCTTTATACCCGATACCCAACTATTACTTCGAAATCTATCTTGTCTCTATTTTGAATGTAACCTAATTTAGGGCAAGAGAGTATTTTTCAGTCTTAGTTTTCCCACTATCAAACCCCCCGTAACCTAGAACTCACTGAAGGGCCACAACATTCCCAAAAAGGAGTTTTTTAAAACTGAGCAGACAAAAACACCTATAAACTGTAATGATGGAACTCCATCCTGTATTTTTGAAGGGAGTATGCTTTGATAATAAACCTAGTAGAATTCAAAGTGAGATTCCCATCAGGCTTTAAGGAACTGACCAACCATCTCAACCCCATCCCTAAACTCTAGCTGCAAGCTAAGGGAGTGAAGAGAGAGACAGGTGCTGATGTCTCCTAGACCCTATGGCAGACAGTGAGTAGTAAAGTGATTGGCCCATCATGGTCGGACAAACCAGTTAACAGCAAGGTCATGTTAAAACTAGATTCAGTCTACGGATGTAGAGTGAACACGAAGGCAGCCTCTCAGGCACGCCTGCCTGTTCCTGAGAACCCCCAGGAATGTGGGGGGCTGTACTGTTTCATCATATCCCCCAGGCACTGGCTCCAGGCCACCAGGACCCACCAGGCCAAGTGAGTGCACGCGTGACGTGGCTTGCCGAGTCAAAGCCACAGGGCAGCTACCTAATACTTTTCCGTCCAGGGAAGGCAGGAGAGGATTTTCAGGAGGCGAAACACCCTCACCTGGAAGACTCAGAAAACAAGGTGGGTGGCAGGTATTCTGTCCAGCCTGTCGTTCAGAACTTTATAGGCTCAGGTTAACAGGTATTGGCTGCTACTGAAGACCACCTAATTCTCAGGGAGAGCCCTGGCCAGCCCGTTCCATTCCACATGAGCCACTTAAGACTGGATGGACAAAGTAAAATCCTTTCATTTTGCAAGATACAAAGTGCCTCAACAGGGATGGGAACAAATGAAATGACACAGGAGGAAAACTACTGGACAAACTCAGAATGCGGGCCATTCAAGTGGCCTGGTCTCTTGAAAGTTATAAAAGAGGAGATGGAAGAAACAGAGGCTAAAGAAACTTTATAATGAAGTCCAATTAATGAATTTTAATTAGATCCCAGATGGTGTGTATGTAAGGGTGGTTACAAAAAATGTCATTATTTTCAAGGTTCCACAAGACAGAAAAATAGAAGTGATATGTTGACTGTCCTATCAAGTACTGGGTACTTGGTTGTCCACTGTGTCATTCATCTTTTATCTTTGAAAATTTTCAAAATAAAGGGTTGGGGGTTAAGTGCCAGTATCACCTGGCTAGGTGCCCTTTACACTGGGGTTAAATATAACTCAAGAGGTACTACTTGGGTCCACTGGATTCCAATTATCCAGTTAAAATCACAAGGCAAAACCATTTATGAGCCAAGAGTCACTTAGTGCTCAAAGTAAAAATCCTTCTGCTTCAAAGCCAGAGTTAAGTCTACGATCTCGAACTGAGCCAGACGGGGACAACAGTGGTTACCTCTAGGATGGGAAAATGGGTGACTTAGGAACCGTCTTGGGAGTTACTGATGAACCAGGAGTCTCCAGACTACTGGAAGACAGGAAATATGCTAACCTCCATAGGCAACATACTGTCTCACTGCACTTTTCTTTACAGCCCTTTAAAACTGTAAAAACCATTCTTAGCTCAAAGGCAATAAACCTGTTTTAGATTGTACACTTTTGTCTTTTTAACATGCATGTGCTACTTATTCAAATATAAAATATTCCTCCAAATAACTTCCTATTCTTTCCTCTCCCATACTGTAATTAAGTGCCACCTCAGACTATTACTTAAATTGGGAAATCCTAATCCATTTTGTTTTGCCACATGTGGACTAAGTACGATACCAATGATACACCAATAACCCTAAATCGTGGTACTGAGCACTCATCAGTGTGGCCCAGCCACTCTCGCCCCAGCTGCTCACTGGGTATCTGTGAGCAGTTACAGGTGGGGTCTGTGGCCATTCAGACCCAATCACATGTATCCTTATCCGTACCAGAATGGGAAAATTCAAATCATCGGGTTAATTAGCAATCTGGTATCCCACATTAGAACATTCTGATGAGGCTGGTAACCACTCAATGTCAACTCCTAGAAATAGAAATGTTACCCAGCTAGTTTTCAGATTGTTTCTCCAAGTTTGCTTTGAGAACTGTGCACCCAAGAGGAGGTAGCTGCCATTCTTAGCCACTCAGATCAGCAGTGAATCAATGTGCAGTTTCGGCTGCCCAGCACGAAGGCCGGTGGATGTGGTAATGACACATACAGAGTGGAGAAAAACCACTCACACCCAACAGCAACTTACCTGCTACGCTGAAGGTTCCCTGCCTCGAAATCTCATTCGATGGCCCCTCCACCCCACCCACAAAAGAAATGGAGAACTGTCTTCTGTAGCTGCCCCTGGCAGAGTGGACTGTTTACCCCTCCATAGCCACTCTCCTGCCCCTCTCTCATCATCTTCATTTAGTTGTTTCACACTCCTAATTTTTTTAATTCTGAAGTGCACTGAGGAACAGGATCTCCCCACCATGCCTCACTCAAGGCATCATGCAAATTAGAACATTCTCAGCCTCAACTCTTTAGGGCCATCCTTTTCCAAATACTGGTGTGATGCCAGATTTTTCCCCAAATGCTTCAACTCAAACACCACAATACATCACATTGTAATGTAATGTAATAGAAGCAGCAGCAGCTCCGAGTGCAGCTGAGCTCTATTAAGAGACCAGCAAAACTGTAAATTAATGCTGTTACTATTTTTTGTTTTGGAAAATAATTCCTTTTCATGAAATTATTCTTTTAACATATAATGGGTTTTTATGGTTTTTATTAAGTATTTTTAGTTTCTAGTTTTGGATACACCCCACATAAACAAATGCACTTAAGAGTTGTGTGAAGGGGTCCTGAGATGAAAAAGTCTGAAAACCACTGCATTAAGGAACTCTTAAAACTGGACAGAAATGCGACACACAGTATTTTATCTCAAAAGAAAGGGCTAGAATGCTCTGGGTAAACTCATATTCTATCAAATTCCAGGCCCTCGTAATGGGAAGTCACACAAAGATCAGGGTATAAGAATAGCAACTGCCAGGAGCTACCCCTCCTTTCTGAGGAGACTTGGCGAGCCGTTACTTCCAACAAGCTGGACTCTTCTGATCTCACCCTCATCTGTGCTACCCGTTAGCAAGATGCCCAATTCATCTCTCTAACCTTGGTAATTCCCACATTAAAAGCGCTCCGTCCATGTGCCTGAATGTTGGCTGCTACTCAGTTTGAGTCTCCTAGCTGAGTGGAACAGCCTGGTGTTGGCAGGCAGAGCTCAGAAGGGCCAGCGAGAGGCTCCAATGTGGGCTTATCCGCAGGCTGCGGGGCCTTGGGCACACGGCCGCTTCTACCTACACAGCTACACCTGCAGTGGCACTCACAGTGGTTCTGAGTGACGAACGCACATGTGACTTCATTCACCACACAAAGGCCTAGTCACACACAGTGTTATCCCTAAAGCATGAACTACAATTTTTCAAAAACTTTAAAAAACCCATCTTCTTCCACTAGGTGAACCTGTGCCCCATCCCCACCCCCTTTACTGGAGCATGCCCAAGTTGATGGAGGAAAGCCTTTGCCCTGGCACTCTTCCCTGTAGACAGAGCCCTCCTCATGGCAGAACACCCCACACACCCTGGGAAGTGACCATTCAGGTGGTGAACACACTGACAGCTGCCAGCAGCAACAGCAGGCTGTAGAGAGCTCAGCCCACATCAACTATGGCTGTTGACCACCTCAGAAGGACTAAAAAACCCAAGACAATATACGTATGAACACTTGTAAGTACAAAGAACCATATCATGTTTTAACACATGATGAGATCTCCAACACTGGGCACAGAAAGACACCGAACAGGCACAAGACTGGTTTTCATTTAGTTTTACACCCCACCCCAACCCAAGGCTCAGAAGTGTAGTGATTTGTCCAATGATCAAAAGGAGCCATGATTTAAACTAAGGTTTTTGTATTTTCTCACAAATTGCATGCCACCTTCAAAGATCTAGTTGAAGTCACTCATTTTGTAGGAGAAATAATGAAGGCCCAAAAGGTGTAAAGATTTTTCAAGGTCAGTAAACCCGAGTCCAATTCCCAGATATAGGCGCTTTCCAATACATATGATATAGTCTTGCCCCTTCCCCTCCCCAATCCAACCTCATTGAGTGGGGGAGAGGGAGAGAATACCCATAACCAATCAAACCTTCAAAAGCCCCAGCAAAGAAAAAGTTCAACTCAATAAATAAAACTACGTAGCACTCACATCAGATCTGTAAGTTTATTTGCTCAATGTACGACAGCTACATAATGACTCACATTCATGATATTCCATCACTGAGGAAAACTGCTAAGAATGGTCCGTGTGTGAAATAATTCCTTAGAGAAACACGGAGTTGGAAAAATAATCACTGATTAGACCTTAAAAATAGTTCACTGCATAACATGACAAAAAGCACAAAGGCTCATTCAGAGAACATGGTCAATGTTCTCCTACACTGTAATAGCTATAATTTCACCATGACAAACACCAGACATTAAGATTAAGCTAACACTGGTGTTTCTTTTGCTCCCCCCCCCCGTTTTAAAAACAAAATATATAACTGCATGTCACTATAGCAACATCCAAAACAGATCAATTTGTTACAATCACTATTTGGTAGAGCAAACTTTACCCCCAAAAGGAAAAATTAAATTAAAAAAACTTTAAAAAATTTGAAGACTTGATTTTTTTTGTCATAGGAATACATAACACCTACAGTATAAGTTAATAAATTTCAAGCTACTGTATAGAAATACAACACTAGCATGCACAATATTGTATCAATAGAGTAATGGAGGAGTAATCATTTCACCAGAGAGACAGTATCATAGGCAAGTGCATTTCTTTAAAAATAAAGAAAAGAAAAGGAACCATTCAAGCTGCTTAAATATCAAGTCTACCATTCCCTCTTCATTTTTAGCCCTCAGGTATGATTTTTTATCTTGCATTATTCTAAGAAGCAGCCAGAGCCAAAGCTGAAATTAAAAAAAATATATAGGTTTTGTAATTCCAGTAAATAATTTCCAAACGCTACAAGGACACAACACTGCTCACTGGACATGAAGATAAATTAAGGAAAGCCCCCCCCTCCGTCCCCTTTCCCCCTTCCATGGCATTGACTTTAGGGCCCTATAAAGGCAAAAGAGCTGTAAAGCTTTCTTCTATTGGTTCTTCTGCTTGGGTCTGGTTAATTGGGACTTCCACTCTAGCATAGGAAGGGGACCTTCTAAGGAAAGTCATGCTGGGTAAACTGTGCAATGTTAGTAAGTATCATTACCGTTCTATCTTCACTGGATCCTGTTAAATGTATTCATTTCCTAACTGTAAGCTCAATTTTGATATTAGTAAAAAGCAAGTGTCAGTTTTCCTCAATCATCACTGACACTTCTCCTTGCCTAAACAAGACAAAGAAAACAAGTCTGGTGCCATTACCTATTTTGGGAGTTCACAACATTACTGACTTTATAAAAAAGGCTGACCACACATGCAACGGGTCATGTTTTCAGACAGTTATCCAAAACGAGAATGAAGGACTAAGGCTAACTGAAGACAAATTTGTGAAAATAGCAATGTGGTTTCCTTCAAATCTAACATGTCCAATAACTGCACAAGAAATTAATCTCTGACTTCTATGCATTTGTTAAAGAGAAAAATCTATATAGAAAAAGTTCTGGTCAAACAGGAGTAAAATATCTACTATCTGATAACGATTTTAGTTGGTTTTCCTGGAACGACTGGGACAAGTGTTTTCAGGGAGGAAAAGCCGACACGCAAGGCTCCCAAATCAGGCAGAATGTCTATGGATGGAGCTCTTCCTTTTGGGATGTTCTACCAGTCGGCTTCTGGCGCCTGAATTTTCACACACTGCACCACAAACTTCCTCAAAACGGCCACCCAGATTCTATAACCCAACAGCTTTTCAACCAACTGAGTGGCGCCAGGATAAGGTGCAGTGGGGAAGACTCAAGTGAGGAGTGATGCGGCAGCGTGATCCCTGAGGAAGGAGCTGTGGCAGTTTACGGATCAGGACTTCTCTGAAAGTATCAACACAATAAATGACATACAGACCTGATTTTTCTCTATTTTTGCGGTGTTTAATGTTTCTATTAAACTGGTTAATAATTTTTGTGGTGGATTTAAGTTAAGAGGAAAGAAAGACAAAAACCCCACAGCCACCTGCCAAGCACCTATTAACCAAAACCTAAAGTAGCTCTGCTGCTCCTCAGGCCAGCCTTTGGCCTGGGGTGGGGAAAGGGAGAGGGGGGGGGGAGGGAGAGAGAGAGAGAGAAAGAGAGAGAGAGAGAGAGGGAGGGAGAGACAGGGAGGGAGAGAGAGAACTTGAATAAGGCTGAAAGGGACGTGAAGCCAAAATAACCAGCAAAGAAAAATACAGTCAATGGCTTGATGTTACATATGGCTGTAATGTAGAAATACTGTAAACTGCAATTTAGTGTTAATACTGTCAGCTAATCAGAAACTTCAGAAAACTAGCAGGGCCTAAACCATAAGGATAAATATACCTTATGTTCTGAGTCTGTCAAGTTTGGGATTTAAACCATTCCATGTCTGGTAGATTACACCCCGAAAAAAATGCACAGCTAAAACAGATGAGATAGAAATTAAGACAAGAGCATATATACATAAAAATCCTTACTGGAACCACAGAACTTATTGAATGAGGGCCATTCCACTGAAGTTTTCTTTTCATCTCAAGATCCTATTATCTAGCAATAAGTTAAATTAAAGACAGACAGCTCCACTTGCATTAATCTACGGAACAGTCCATATGCCGGCGTGAGGCTGCTATTCCAACACCAGCACAGCTAGCCTGACTTTCCACTAGTGGTATTTTGGCAAAAATGTCAAAGAGGCAATCAAAGACAGAACAGGTCGTGGGTTTCTCCCTAGGAAGGTCATCCCTCCCTTTCCCTCCCCCACCCGACCCCCAACTCATGGGAAAAAAATAAAGACTGCAGTAGTAGCATCAGCGTGCGCTGCCAGTCCACCTGGGGGGCCTTAATTGTTGCCTTCTCCACCATCGTCGTCTTGCTGATCGCTTGTCCAGAGTGTTAGGTTGTCACGGAGGAGCTGCATGATGAGAGTGGAGTCCTTATAGGAGTCCTCATTGAGAGTGTCGAGCTCAGCAATGGCATCGTCGAAGGCGGTCTTGGCCAAGTGGCATGCTTGCTCCGGGGCATTCTGGATCTCATAGTAGAAAACGGAGTAGTTAAGAGCCAGGCCCAATCTGATGGGGTGAGTAGGCTGCATGTGCTCCTTGCTGATCTCATGGGCTTCGCTATAGGCCTTCTCAGATGACTCCACGACGGTCGCCCTCTTCTCTCCGGTGGCGACTTCGGCCAGGTAGCGGTAATAGTCCCCTTTCATCTTCAGATAAAACACTTTGCTCTCATACTGGGTCTCACTGCAATTCTTGATCAGGTAGTTATCCAGCAGGCTCAGCACATCCTGACACACCGCTTCTAACTCCTTCTCTATTTTCTCACGGTAAGCACGGACCATCTCTATCTTCTTCTCATTACCGTCTGCAGAAGTCTTCTGCTCAATGCTACTAATGACCCTCCAGGAAGAACGGCGTGCCCCGACTACGTTCTTGTAGGCCACAGACAGAAGGTTTCTTTCTTCATTGGACAGTGGCTCATTCAGCTCTGTTACCTATTAAGAGGAAAGAATAAAAGAGGTGTTATATCAGTTGCGTTATGGTATCTTTATGCCGCTCAAACACAAACAGATCCACCAGCTGATTAAAGTGACTCACAGAGAAGGCAGGCCGGTGAGTGTATGGAAGGGGAGGTGGAAGGAGCAGCAGGGAAGGGGAAAAAGTAATTGCAGCTGGGTCAGTGGTGCCGGAACCCTGCTCCCCACAATAAATGGACACATACCTATCACAGAGCTGCTCCACGAACTGTCGAGTCTAGCTATTACATTGCAAATAAAATTCTGACCTAAATCACAAAAGGTCAACAGTTCTCTCATGTTCCTCGGGACTCTAGTACAGATGGCTCATATATCTCTTATATGCCATCCTGTTCTCATAAGAACAGAAGGACAGCTTCCTTCTAACCTTGTTTGTCTGCTAAACTTCAGTCCTATCCCTTCTGGGTGGGAATATTTTGAGTATTGGTTGAGAATATAGTCAACTTCAAGCAGACTTTTGAGAAACAAGGACACTTTTCTGCTCTTGTGTGAAGATCATACCAATTACAAACCTCAGAGAAGCAGTCAAAATTGGGGGCATGGGACCGAGTTTGACCACTGAGATTTCAGCAACCTGGGGAACACATATTTGTCGTAGTGTCTGCCTGAATACATTAGCAACACGAAAGAATGGAGAGGTGAACAAAGTGCTTCTGGGCTGAGGTGGCCAACAGAATTAATGCCTCTTTCAATACAGCCATTTCTAAAGGGTCTTCATGAACCCGAAGACTAGCAATTGCCTTGAGAAAATGAAAGCAACAGCACACCGAGAACCTTGGCCAAGGCAGCAGGGTAGGTGAACACTGAGCTCGTCACCTCCTGTGACTACCTCAAAATTCACCTGAATTGTGGTGGTTAAGAATCCAGAAGGATAGCTTGACTGAAGAGGCCCTCCCTCAAGAGTGAGGGGTGCCAGTCCCACAGTATCTGGCTATAAAAATCAGTGGGGATTCTGTCCAGGTGAGATGAAGGGCTGCTGGAGTCCCCGTGTGTGGACTTACTGCTGACACTCTCGCTCACTCTGTGCTCCAGTGTTGGGGCAGCAGCTCAAAAAGCACCAGGGACACGTGGGAAGGAACTGAATTGTCTGGCTTCAGAGCACAGGATGGAAGCTGGCCTGGACAGAGCGCAGGCAGGCGGTATTGCTCCTTTGTTGAGCCCTCCCAAGTAGGCACCAAATCTGAGTCTTCACCAAACCCGCGGACACCACTCGCTGGCCTCACCCTGATGGATACCCGAGACCTCGCCTTCCCCAAACCTCGCTCGCACCAGCCAGAATCTCTTTCACAGGCTGCACCTCACAAGCTACCGGCCCTGGCCCATGCTTCAGTCTCTCTTAAAATATCTCAAAGGTCCACAAACCCCAAGTAAGCAGTGGTTCACCTCAGTGTGTCCTGTACCTCTTGCTGAGAGGCCCCCAGCTCTAGTGGAATCTGGCCTCAGTTCACAGCCTAGCCTCTCCCCCAGGTACCTCCAAGTCCAAGCACAGGCAGCAGCTGACCATGGCCTGCACTAGAGCCCCTCCCAAAAGGCGCCAGAACCAACATGCCTGGCTGGCTTCACATTGTACCACAGCACCACCCAATCCGATCCACAAATGACACACCCAAACAGTGGACTTGGCAGGCACCAGAACCACACCAGAGCCCCACCAAAGCAAAATCTCTGTGGAGTCAGTCCCTATACAACCGCTCCTCTGCTACGGTTATGGCCAGTCCCCATATCCAGTCTGCCTGAGGGTCAATCCCAATGACATGCCAACAGCAACAAGGCTCAACCACAAGAGGATACAATACAACCCACACAAGGGGCACCCCTGGAGCACCCAGTTCAGATGAACAGGAAGATTCTGCCACTGGGCCCTCAGGACACTTAACTACATGAGGCCACCCTGCCAAGACTAGGAGATGGAGCAGAGCTGCCTGGTACTTAGAAACAAAAACAGGGAGGCAGTCAAAATGAGGAGACCAGGAACATATCCAAATGAAACAGAACAAAATTCCAGAAAAAGAACTAAACAAAACGGAGGCAAGCAATCTGCCAGACAGTGTTTGAAACTGGTTATAAGAATGCTCAATGAACGTAGGGGAAGAACAGGTGAGCTGAGTGAGAACTTACATAAAGAGACAGAAACCATTAAAAAAAAGTCAGAAATAAATACAGTAACTGAAATGAAGAATAAATCAGATGGAATTAACAACAGACTACATGAAGGAAAGAACTGAATCAGTGATTTGGAAGACAAGGCAGTCGAAAACACCCAATCAGAAGAGCAAAAATAATTTTTAAAAAAGGGTAGTTTAAGGAGCCTCGGGGACAAGAGGAACAACATTTGCATCATACATGTAACAGAAGGAGAAAGGAAAGCAAGGGACTATAAACCTATTTGCATAAACAGTGACAGAAATCTTCCCTAAAGTGGAAAAGGAAATAGACATACAAGTCCAAGAAGCACAGAAAGCCCCAAACAAGAGGAACCCAAAGCAGCCCACAGCAAGACACAGTGTATTAAAATACAAAAGGCCAAAGACAAAAAGAAAATCTTCAAAGCGGCAGGAGAAAAGCAGATAAGTTTCGTACAAGGGAGCTCCCATAAGACTGTCAACTGATTTCTCAAAAGAAACTTTGCTGGCCAGAAGGACATGCCAAGAAATATTCAGAGTGAGGGAAAGGAAGGACCTACAACCAAGATTACTCTACCCAGCAAAGGCTAGCATTTAGAAGTGAAGGAGAGAGAAAGCTTCCTAGAAAAGAAAAACCTGAAGTAGTTCTCATCACCACCAAACCGGTATTACAAGAAATGTTTAAAAGCATTCTTTGAGTAAAAAAAAAGATCAAAACTATGAATAATAAAATGGCAAAAACTACGTACCTATCAGTACTTTAAACGCAAACGGATTAAATGCTCCAATCAAGACACAGGGTGACTGAATGAAGAAGAAAGCAAGGCTCCTACATAAACTGCCTACAAGGGACCCGCTTCAGACTGGAAGACACACGGACTGAAAGAAAAGTAATGAAAAAAGATACTTCATGCAGTTGGAAATGAAAAGGCTGGCAGCAATTATTTGTCAGGCAAAAAAAAAAAATTTTTTTTGGAAACAAAACCTGTAACAACAAAGGACATTTCACATACAACAGCCAAGATATGAAAGCAATCTAAGTGTCCACTCACAGATGAATGGATAAAGATGTGGTACATATATACAATGAAACATTACTCAGCCATAAAAAGAGAATGAAATCCCATCACTTGTGACAACATGGATGAACCCAGAGAGCATTATGCTAAGTGAAGTAAGGCAGACAGAGAAAGTCAAATACCATATGATTTTATTTGTATGTGGAACATAAATAAAATGTCAACAACTACCAAAACAGAAACAAACTCATAGATACAGGGAACAAACTAATGGTTGCCACATGGAAGAGGGATTAAGAGGCTGAGTGAAAAGGGTGAAAAGACTGAGAAGTACAAACTGGGCGTTATAAAACAGTCATGCGGATGTAAAGAGCAGCATGGGGAACATCGTCAGCAGTGCTGTAAGAACTGTGGGTGGTGCCGGGTGGGTAATGGATTTATCAAAGTTGGATAACTTCCTAAGTTATAGAAATGTCTAACCACTATGCTATATACAAAACATAATAAATTAAATCAAGACACTGACACTTCATTTATATAACTTGACTTCTGTGTTATCACAGTCACCCCACACAGACTACTAAGCGTCTGATAACCCCATGAAACAGAAAATTTTACAAGGACAGAGCCCTCCCTTACTTTTTATTCCTATTCTGAGGTCGCATTTTTATCTGTCTAGTTAACTAGCCTATCTAAACTGGTGTGTACCAAGTCAACAGCTAAGTCACAACATAAGGGACCCAGGTCATTCGCTATTTCCTAAGTCACAGCAGAACAGGTGGTTGGTTCCCTTGCCGCACCCTCGCCTGTGCTTCAGCTGTAACACGTCAACAGCAAAACCGTCATACTTCTGCTCTGTGTTCTTCTGCCCCTGCCTAGAACACTTTCCAGTGTTCCTGCCTGGAAAATACTTACACGACTGTGAAGAACCAAGTTCACACCAATGCCCCTATAGAATCTTCCCCATCTCTCCTTCCAGCCCCAGTTAAACTGGCTTCTCTCTAGAGGCCTCACTGTTCCCTATGTGGACCAACCACAGCATCTACTTCGTATTACTTATGGATGTGCTGGGATGTTGATGGATGGTTTTCTATGTAGGAATCATTTATACTCAGTATGCATTCCACTTCTATAAAGGGGATGGGGTGGGAAAGGGTTGTTTAGTGAAACTGGTTGTATAAATTAAACAGTATCTCTCAGAAATAATTACACCAGAATGTAAACCAAATCATACTTATTATAGTTTATTGCAATTCATCCTTTGAATGAATTGATCACACTTTGCTAACTAATTCTCTTCAAATATCCAGCAAATAATATATATTCAAACATTTCCTCAAGTTATCAGTTTTTCTTATGTTACCTTACACTGTGCATTACTGATTATCCGTTATCATGCTAGAGAAGAGTACCTCGACCAGACATGACCTCAGTGCTCCGAGCGCAGAGTGGGAGACTAGGATTTGGTACACTGGACTTTAGAGCAGGAGGAAACCAGGACAGAGGCGCTTTCTGCTCCAAAACCTCCCTAGCACATGGCCTTGTGGAAACACCCCTGCTCCTGAATAGAGAGGCTTATCGTCTCATATCCAATTCTTTATATGTTCTAAGCTCGGGAGACACTACTCTCATTCCTCAGGCCACTGTCACTCCTCTTGATTTCAGATGAACATTCAAATATCCCAGGAAACAGGGTTTTTCTGAGTCTCAGCATTTACTAAGTGACCTGGGGAGCAAAACATTTTATCTGTCTGGGCCTTGGTTTGCTTATCTGTAAAATGGAGACTTCTGCCTCTTCCATAAGGTTACTGTTAGGTTATACCAGACGAACAATGCAGTGCTTGACACAGCAAAATGCTATAGAAACGTCAGCAATTGCTTTTGATAATAACTTGAATAATTTTCCTTTGTTTTAATTGTCAGCTAGGAAGCCTCTAAATTTCTTACACAATCTCTAGCTTATCATCATATATCAAGTATCTCTTTTCCATCTCATCCTGTGTTCTACTCTAAGCTGAAACTTCCTTACCTACCTTACATCACCTTCTTTCCATAAACTTTAGTATCATACAGCTAGAAAAATTCCCCAGACTGACTCTCCAACAAGCCGAGGCCTCTGTAAGCCTCGGGCCTGCAAACCACAGGACTCTGGCCCATGTTCGCTGAATGCGTAGATACTGAAGACTAGCTGTTTCCAGTGCAACCTGATGACTGTCTCCCGTGCAAGGAGAAGCCCGAGTGCCTAAGTCCTTTGAGATAGAGAGTCTTGGCCTTTCCCCTAAATCATGCTGTCCTTATTTCAAGAGCCAGCAGCTATTTAAAGCTCAAATTACCTCACCAGTATAATATATACCGTTAGCTCTCCTACTGCAAATAAAGTTTGGCTGCAGAGCCCAAAGGTAGCAATTTGTGCACGTGTAAAGTGTGTCTAACTGCCTCAAACAAACTGGAACATGGAGATTATGAAGTGCCAATATCACCTTTAGATACAGCGTTTCCACATTTGGAACATACCCAGGTGTTCCCTGCCACTGAAAAACTAAGTTAGAGGGAAAAGCCTGTAACTGTGAACAGTCTGCTCAAAGGAAAGGAAGGTTTCTCTGAAAACCGTACACCAGAAAGCCCTGGATGGATAGCTCAGTTGGTCAAAGCATTTTCCCGATATGCCACGGTTGTGGGCTTGATTCCCAGTCAGGGCACATACAAGAAATCAACCAACAAATACATATACAAGTGGAGCAACAAACTGATGTTTCTCTCCCCCACCCACCTTCCTTTCTCTCTAAATCAACCAAAACCAAACCAAAACAAAAAACACAAGCATTAAATCAGAACTTAAAAAAAAATCCTTAAAATCAAAGTGACTTGTATGAGAATTAATCTGTAACTTTTACATTAAAATAGAGATCACAACCATACTATTTTTCAACATCTACATATAATTTAAAAGACAAAAAAAAAAAAAAGTGTCCAAAAAAAGTTTAAGATAGAATGACTATCCATGGGGAAAGATGTGAGACATGCATCACTTGGGAAGGGAGGTCATGTCTTTCAAGCCACTGAATTGTTTATATTGTTAAGAACGCAGCACTTATCAAACATGGTCCCCAAATTTACTGTTATAGACGCTGGAAAATGTGGAAAGCTTGTATCTTCCAGCATTATATATTTTGCTTAGAAACAAAATTGATGTTTCTGTCTTCTAAACTCTTAGAACACTAGCTCAAGTTCAAATTTCTTTTAGTGAATTGAAGACAGAGCCATGAGTAAAAAGGCTAGAAAAATCTGTTATTTTCACCAACAGTTTAAGAAATAGAACTCCCCAAATTCCAGCTACTAAGGAATTAGGTATTAATTAACTAGTGCCTACTGAGGAGAAAAATCTTTTTTAAGATTATCAACCTTTGAGATTCTTGGAAAGGTATTTAGATGATTTTCTGAACATAAGTCTTAAAGCACTAAGTCATTCACAAATTCAACTTATCTATCAAGAGCCTTGAATTGTCACATACTACTACTTCAAGTGTTTCATCTTGTTACATTAATCTTTATTTAAAATATACTTCTATCGTACAGAATCTTACATAGATATTACAAAATAACAGTTATGGTGGTAAACACAGAATACATTTATTTTAGGAAGCTGAAAATCTCCACAAAGAACTGAAGTTAACATTCAACATATTAAAATGGGAAGGATGGATAGGCAGGAAAAAAGGACTTTTTAGGCAGTGAAACTTTTGTCTATGATACATGTCAATATAAACTTGTCAAAATCCATAAAATGTGCAATACCAGGTGAACCCTAATGTAAACTGTGAACTTGGAAGTCATAATGACATGTCAAGTAGGTCCACTGATTGTAAATGTACCACTAGAATTCAGATAGTAGGGGAGGCTGTGCTTTCCACTCCATTTCACTGTGAATCTAAAACTGTTCTTTTTGGATAGTCTATTTAAAAACAAAAACAAAAAACCATCAAACATTAGGTATGACATTTTGCTCCTTCATCCATTTTTTTGTGCCCTCCTAGGTTTGGAACATTATCATCTGAAAGGGCCAAGAGGCCACGGAAAAGGCAGATGAAAGCAGACGCAGTGACTGCTACATATGAACACCCTACGCTAAAAACAAAAGAAATGAGCTGACGAGGTACAAGATGGGCATCAGTGCGTACACAGTGGAATAAACCATTACTAAAAAATGCGACACTGTTCTTCTGCTTGAATGCAGTTAATCATGTAGTCTATAGATAATCTGTCTACTAAAATCACTAAAATTTTTGGAAATCATCTGAAGTTGTGTCTTTCCTATCTGAGAAGTGTCTTCAACTTTGCTCTGCAGAAAAGATTAACAAACTAGGCTCAAGACTCCTACCTTTAGAAGGGTCTGCTTGCGCAGCTGACCTCTGGTGGGCACCTGAGAATGTGGATTTTAGAAGGATTCTCTGCCACCCTCAGATAAGAATGTTTCTCTGTCCTTCAACTGTGTAAATAATGTGGTTTATGCTAAACACCTGTTATCATCCTAGGTGTCTTGAATTTTGCTATATGCTGGGCAGGAAGTGCCCATGTGACCAGACCAAATAAAACCCTTGGGCACAGAGTCTGAAGTTTCCTTGGTAGATAACATTTCAAACTTACACCCTGTGTGGTTCTACTGAGAGAGGACCCTTGAAAATTTGCACCTAGTTTACTGATCTTTACCCCAAGCACCTTTTCCCTGTGCTGATTTAGCTTTGTAGCTTTCCACTCTAATAAACCATAGCCCCTAGTGAGACTCCATGCTGGGTCCTAGCAAATCACTGAACCTGGGGGGACAGTCCTGGGAACCTCCAACACATATTCATTCTAGGAAACTTCATATAACACGTCCCATGACAAGGGATGATAAGAAAAGGAGAAGAAATGACAAGAAAAATATACTTAAAGGCCACAAAAAAATACCTAAAGGTCCATTTTTTTGGTTTTAATTTTAAAAAGTTTTATTTTAGAGGGTAAGAGAGGGACAGAAACATACATGTGAGAGGGAAACATAGAATGGCTGCCTTCTGCAAGCACCCTGACGAGGACAGGGCACAGAGCCCGCAACCCAGGCTGACCAGAAATTGAACCAGCAACCTTTCAGTTTGCAGGACAAAACTCAACCAATGGAGCCATGCCGGCCAGGGCTTAAAGGCCACTTCTTATAATTAATCAAGCATTCATTTAACATTCAGCATGTGTCACAATGAGCTGAAGATACAATATTCCACCAGGAGGAAACTCAAGTTTATTCATATTAGAATACCAGTCACAGAGGTATTCTTAAAGACAGCAAAACTCTGCCTGGAAAGCTTAGACAATATTTTAATTAGAAAGTAACAACTTCAGCTAGGTTTTTAAAATCCAGCAGCAGTCACAGCGGATACAAACTGCAGAAGGAAAAAACTTTCCAGGAAGAGAGACATCCTAGCAGAGTCATAAAACTGCCATGGCATATTCAGGGCCACAGTCAAGGTCTCAGATGAGAGGAGAGCTGGTGCAGCACCTGTTTTTCTGATACCACCAAGTCCTATGTTCTTTCCCAACTACCCTACAGGGAACATTCTATGTGATGCAGAGAAATAAAATAGCCTTTTCACCAAAATCCCACCATTAACACACAGCAGCACAAGGACACAAACTTGGGCCCTCTGCCTTCAAATCCTGCGCTCTTTTGCCCATACAGAGTCTCTGATGCTGTGCACACTGCAGCACATCACAGACATAAGGCTAATTTCTTATAGAGACCTCCTAAAAAGAATTCAAGACCAACCAATAATTTAAAAAATGGTCAAAAAGGACAGAGAGTTGAAAGAAAAGGAAAATATACATACAGTACCCAACCAGTCCTTATAAATATTAGCTTGGCAAAACTTAGAAGTTTAATGACTTACTATGAAGGAGACAGAGCACTGGGTGAACAGCACTCTCATCCACTGTGGACACGATAAATGTATACAGGGCAATTTGGAAAAGATTATCAGAAAATACAAATAATCAAAAACCTTGACACTGCAGTTTCATTCCAGAAACTAATTCACTACATTATTTGTAACAGCTGAAGTCTGGAACCACCAAATGATCTTAGACAGGAGACTACTTAGATTACAATACACCATATAATGGAATTCTAGATAGTCATAAAAAAAAAAAATACAGGGTGGGGCCCTACCTGGTTTGGCTCAGTGGGGTTGAGTGCCAGCCGGAGAACCAAAAGGTCACTGGCTCAATTCCCAGTCAGGGCGCATGCCTGGGTTGCAGGCCAGGTCGCCAGCTGAGGGGTACGCAAGAGGCAAACACACACTGATGTTTCTCTCCTTCTCTTCTTCCCTCCCTCCCTCTCTAAAATTAAAATGTTTAAAAAGTAAATAAATAAAGTTATGAAAATTATGACTCAGAGCCAAAGTATGGAACCCAAATCTAATGGCTCAAAATCCCACATGCTCTCCACTCTACAACTGTTCTTAACAAAGGATGGGAAGCTTTTTAAATAAGTACTCCCCTGAACAGGCTTAGTCCTTAAAGATGCAACACTGTGTGGGATCCATACATATCTATTTCTCCAGGTTAAGAACTGAAGGAACACACTCAAAAAGTTGAGTTGCCACGACTCAGCATTTCCAGTCTTAAGTATGTGCAAGAGAAATGGAAACATAATGTTCACACAAAAAATTGTACATGAATGTTAACAGCAGCAACAGCCAAAAAGCAGAAGCGATCCAGTATGCCAAACAAGATGCTTCTTCCCTTCCAACAGTCATCAATTGTTCTCTTTCCTGTGTTTTTCCTTCTCCTATCTCCTGTTATTTCCCACCAACCTATGAGCTCTGTCCAGAAAGGATCCAGCCACAAAATATGAAAAACAGGGATATTTATTGAAGATACAAGATACAATAAACATTGTACACAGAACCATGATGCCTCAGTTTTCCTCCAAGTAGGCACCTTGGGACTTCACACAGTTCTCCCAGTTGCCATCAGCTGTCCCATCGTATTTTCCTGAATCTTATCAATCGTCTGAAATGTCTTTCAAGGTGATTTTAGTTTTGGAAAAGCCAGAAGTCGCAGGGTGCCAAACCTGGGTGGTAGGGGAGCTGAGTCACCTGGATGATTTGATGTTTCACCAAAAAACTCTGTGCAAGATGTGAGGCCATGAGCAATTGCATGGTCATGATTAAGCAGCCAATCACCAGTTGCCCACAGCTGCGGTCTTCTAAATCATCAAAATACTTTCTGCATAAGAAATGTTCAAGCTTAATGCAAAATGTGATGCGGATTCATTGCTCTACTTGTTCAGTCATTTTGAATGTGATGGCCACACAGTACACATGCTCATTCAACCACATCTACCGCCCCCACTGCCTAGTACAGTGAAGTCCTAGTTCTTCATGCATGTGCACTCCAGGCCACTCTCCCTGGCTGCCAGGTTACATCAGTGCCACACAACCATTCTTGTTATATTAGCAATGGCTGGACTTTCTCTGGACAGACCTGGTGTACTCCGATTACACAATTAAAATAAATGATCCCTTTTAATTCCATCTCTTCATTCTTATTTCCTTCTAAATTAAGTTCCTGTAAATAAATCTATACAGTAGGTCCCTGAATGTTTCATTATAATGTTGATGAAATGCTATACTAACTTAACTCTCATTTATACCAATTAGCCTATGGTAAAACTAGTTTCATTATACCTGGTATCACTCGAAGCTGCAGAGCCTATGGATATTAAGTGAAAATTTATCTGTGGTAACAGACACATTTCTTTAATATTCTTTAGCTTCTCATCCCATTACCACTGTGACCACTCTTAAAAAGTCATCAAATATCTTCCTATTTCACATACCCAAATTACCTTATCTTAAAGGAATACCACTGACTTTTTGTTAGCATTCTCTCCTGTTTTTCTGCATATATATCTACTCTTAGTCTTTCATTCCTCGTTCCAGTTACTAACAAGCCACTCCGCAGGGTTTCAGATTTACTTCACCTCTTTTTTCCCCTAGGTGATCTTATTATGCCCGGTTTTAATTATCATGGGTATATATATAGAAGGCTCCCAACTAGAATGTCAGAGATACCATATTTTTCTGATCTTAGACCGGAGCCTGATCATTAGTGGGTTTTAAATATATATTTGTGCCCTGGCTGGTGTGGCTCTGTGGATTGAATGCTGGCCTGTGAACCAAAGGGTTGCCAGTTTGATTCCCAGTCAGGGCACAGGGCACATGCCTGGGTTAAGGGCCAGGTTCCCGGTTGGGGTCATGTGAGAGGCAACCACACATCAATGTTTCTCCCCACTTCTCTCTAAAAGTAAATAAAATCTTTATATATATATATATAATGTTTACTGAGTAAGTAGCACTGACCACTTACACTCTACCACACACTGTTCTAAATGTTTTTCATTTATTAACATGAAAGCATGTCTCTAATTATTTCCACTTAAATGTTTCCTCAAATTCAGCATGGCCACAGCTTAATTCATCTTATCTAGTTTTCATCTCTCCAATTAGACCTCTACAATACTAGTTAAGTCTCCTTCCTTCTATCACTCTCCTCTCATTCAATTTCCACAGTGCTGACAATGATCTCTCCAAACCAAAAACTAGACTATGATTCTCTTCTACTTAAAATCCCTCAGTGATGTCTCATAGCTTAAAAATAACACAAACTCGCCCCAGCCAAGGTAGCTCAGTTGGTTAGAGTGTTGTCCCATAAACCAAGGGGTCACAGATTTCATTCCAGGTCATGGCACATACCTAGGTTGCAGGTGATCACAGGTTGGGGCACATGACAGGCAACCAATCAATGTTTCTCTCTCAATTGCTGTTTCTCCCCCTCACTTCCCCTATCTCTAAAGTCAGTAGGCATGTCCACAGATGAGGATTTAAAAGAAAAAACAGACAAACACGAACTCCCCAAGGCCCTTTGTGAAGTGCCCCATTTACCTCTTTAGACTAAAACCCCCTCAAATACACACTACTGCAGTATTCCCTGAGTGTAAGCCACAGTGAATAAACAATTCATGCACCAGATTCTGCTCCTTGTACCTCTCAAAGCTAAACATGACATTCCCTCTATCTGGACATTCCTTCTTCGTCTTTCCTGTCTCCTCATGCCACACCCCCACCCCCAAACGCGTCTCTGGCATCACTTCCTCTAGGAAATCTCCGACACCCAGACTGTGCCCTCAACGCCCTCCTCTAATTCCAGTGCAGCGACTCCATCTCCATTTTTATGTGTGGAACAAATACCCCAGATGTTCAGTAGCCCTTCACCACAACTGTATCTTTCCTTTTTGATTGTGGATCGGTTATCATTTGCTTCTTCCACCTGCCTAGACCATCTCCAAAATATTCAAATCAGCACTTTTCTTCCTTGATCTTCACCCTAATCCCCTCAAAACATGTTTCCACACAAGATCATATTATTTTTGATGTACAAAAAGATCCCAGCTTCCTCTCATTTTTCTTTCAAGTAAGGCATATTCTCTCATTCAGGTCTGAGTGGCATTCTTTCACCTGCTGGAAATACCTTTAAGACTCCAATAGCAAAGCTATAGTACTTACCTTCTCATGTTAAAAATCTGAAATTCTCCTTTGTTAAGTGATATTTAAAACATCCAATATCATGAGATCAAATGTTTTCTAAAAGAAAGCAGAGTACACTGACACTGGGTAATATACCTTAGGACTATTTTAAAGGAAATGTGTTCTGTATTTTAACCTAAACTACACAACGACTCTCTCAAGGACAACTAAACAAACAGATTAAACATGCAGTAGTTTAAAGGATTTTTAATGCTTCTGCAACCAATGAAACGTTTACTAAACTTAATTAAATTAAATAAATGAGAAAATAGTTAAAAGATCACCAGTATCCATTTATACACATTACCTTTGATTTCTTTCTGAAAACTTAGAGGAGCCTTAGGTTTAGGGAAAAAATACTTTTAGTTCAACTCTTGGGCATATTACTTAAATATTCCCTGTAAAATGGGAGTAAAATGGGAATATCATTTTCTAAAACTTTTGTGAAATTAAGTGGGAAAGTATATGAAGATGGTTCCCAGTGACAATAATGTCAAACTATATTGCAATATTTTATCTAAGACTGTGTAACTTACCATCTTCTATCTTCCCAACAAGACTTTAGTCAGTTCAGAAATCTAAAGAACAGATGTAAAAAAAAGTCATACTAAAAAACGTTAAGTTTTCCACTGTGGTCAGAGCAGTGCTCTGCTGCAACAGCACAGTGAACAATGACACTGATGCAGTCTCACAGACGATAGTCTTTAGCCAGCATTTATTAAAAATGCTCGTATACATATAGCCTATATGTGTGTATGTATATAGTAAGCCAGCATTGAACAGAGAAAAGCCATGATCAAAATACAAATATACCGTATACCCAAAATAAGAACAAGTTATAATTCATACAACATTTTTGAGAATCTACATGCTAGACATAGTTCTAAATAAGTAATATCACGCCCCAGCTGGGTAGTTCAGTTGGTCAGAGCACCGTTCTGATTCACCAAGATGGCGGCTTCCCTCCCAGCCAGGGCACACACAAGCATCAACAAATGAGTGCAGAAACAAGTGCGACAACAAACCAATGTTTCTCCTTCTCAAAAAACATCAATAAATAAAAATGTTTAAAAACAAGTAATATCAGCCCTGGCTGGTGTAGCTCAGTGGATTGAGCGCGGGCTGCGAACCAGGCATCGCAGGTTCGATTCCCAGTCAGGGCACATGCCTAGGTTGCAGGCCATGTCTCCCAGCAACCGCACATTGATGTTTCTCTCTCTCCCCCCCTCCCTTTCCTCTCTAAAAATAAATAAATAAATAAATCTTTAAAAAAATAAATAAATAAAAACAAGTAATATCAATAGAAATATATTCTACGCAAGTTTTATAATCCATTACAATCGCTCAAGTTTACCATACTGTTTACCTCCCTTCCTCAATAAGTGAATCAAATGTCCAAAATCTAGTCTTAAAAAAACCTAGTTTTTACCTATAGAACCCTCAAATGATAAAGTAAATAAATAAAATGGCAGAATACCCATCTGCATTACTGGTACCATTATGCTGGTAAGCTCCATACTTCTGAGCATAGATTCAAAACCCAGCTGTCTGAGCCCAGACAGCTAGTATATACTTAATAACATTAAGGCAAAATGAAAAAATAGAAAAAAAAAAAATGCTTGGCACCCGGCCTAGCGTGGCTCCGTCAGTTGGAGCATCATCCCATAACTGAAAGCTTTGATTCCCCGCCAGGGCGCATGCCTGGGTTCTGGGCTCCACCTCCATCCTGGGCACATGGGGGTGGGGGCAGCACAGGCAGATGAGCGGTGCCTATTGATGCTTCTCTTCTCTATCTAAAGGCAATGAAAAATAAAGTCCTCAGGTGAGGATTAAAAAAAAAAATGCTTGGCAAGGAACAAAGCCAAACAAAAGCAAGTTTAGTCACATCATCCTCAACAAATCAACTGGGTTGTAGCTCTTCTATCAGATTGGTGATAAAAGCTAAAACTGACAAAAGAATCTACCCACATTACCCTTTAAAAAAAGGTGGGGGAAATAAAAATGGAAGCAACATACTAATGTAATGACAGAACTCTATTCTTTTAACCTAGATACCCCACAATCTTACCTCTCCCTACTGACCCACCCAGCCTTTCAACCAACCCCTCTCCCGAGCTTTACTTAAAAAGCTGAGGGGCAAGGAGCACTTGGCCGTCAACTGAAGCACTCCTCTCAAAAATGAAGGAAGGTTAAATTATCTGCCATCTGGATTAAGTGCTTTAAACTACCCTTTGAGATTGCCAAATTTGAATGTAAAGAAATCTTGTTCGCAATTTGAGTTCTGTGGCAAATAGGAGTAATTTTAGTCTGATAGAGAGCTATAGATTCGATAGATTAGTTCGATAGATTTGCCACTCCATGACGGCAATCCCAAATTGGCTGCAAGAGCAGGCAAGTATATACAGACAGAAGAGTGGCTGATGCCTGACAAATGCTGAAGCTGGCTACATGAGGGTGTATTACACCATCCTTGTATTCTGTAAGCATTTGAGAGTTTCCCTGTTAGTTTTAAGGCAGTCATTCCAACCACAAGAAAGCAGAAAAAGGGAGATCTGCCACAAACAAGGTAGCAGTCAAGCTTTCCCCCATTTCAATCTTATTTTATTTTTCTTAACAGACAGCAGTAGGGTATTCTTGAATTTTGAACCATGTGTATGTAATACCTATTCACACAGTTACATCTTCCAAAACTTTTCAGAAATCATCACCTAGTACTAGTGATAGTTTCAAGATCCTTAAAAATTCTTAGCTATTCTTTCACCAATTTCACTTTTGGGTCTCTGTCCTAATATATAAACTGTGTTGGAAGCTTTAGCCACAGATATTCATGACAATATTTATATATCTGAAAACAGCCTAAATGTGAAACAAAAAATAATTAAAATTATGACACATCCACAGGGTTATTTTAGCCACTGAAAATACTAATGACAGAAAATATCCTTAAAATAATGTTAAGGGGAAAAGGTAAGATAAAGCAAGTCTAAAACTGTAGAAAGATATGACGGCAATATTCCTCCATAAAGAATTATTATGGTGATAATACTTGTCCCCACCAGCTCTGCTTGCTTCAGAATGCTTTTGACTATTGTTCCTATTTTCCTATCCTGTCAGTTCTCCTTGTCCTTCTGGATCAGGTCATTTTCGGCCTAGAATAAAAAGTTAGTGTCTAAACTTTGAAGTTTCTTTCTTTCTTTGTTAAAAAGAGCGGGAAAAGGAGGGAGAGAGGGAGAGAAACATCCATGTGGGAGTAACATTGATCGGTTGCCTCTAGCAGGCGTCCTGACCGGGACCAAACCCACAAGCTTTCAGCTTACAGGACAATGCTCTACCTAACTGAGCCACACCAGCCAGGCCTAAACTTTAAGGTTTCTATTTCTACTACACAAATGTAGTTAGGAAAGACCACATGCAGTTTGTATGTGAAGAATGGAATATGATTTGAAAATAACTATCCACAACAGTCTACCCATACCAGGCAGGCTGCACGTAAAAGTGTTCTGGCAGGGGACGTGGGACGGCTTGCGTGGCTACTATCCACACTGGGCCTCCGCTGCAAAGATATACCCACTCACAGTTTCACGTTGGACTGCTACAAAAGGAACACTGTGTTGAACTGAATGGTACTGAAGTAAAACAATTCAGTTTTTAAAAGATAAGATTATTTCTGCATCCTTAAAGTACTGGCACCATAGCCAACTGTTTCCTAGATCTGGGTGATTTAAATACGGTTGGCTTGTCATATTCATAATTCCTTTCAGAAAGCTAATACAATTTAAATGATCTCTTTCAAAACAAACCTGCATTTTTAACAGGTAACCTTCCCCTTGTTACCTCTTCGCCTTCTCTCACTTCTGCATACCACTGCAGCTGCTCTTCACTCACTGTGGGGGAGGGCGGGCAAGGGATCCCTTTTGGGCGACTACTGTCATTACATGTTCAGCTGCCCATTGCTGTCACTGTCATATCCCCAGCTCTGACACCCCTGTTCTAGTAACAGAATCATTAAGAAAAGGACACTACACCTAGGCCCTACTAAATCTGGCTTTCTATCTCTCCAAAAATAAGATATTGCTCCAAAAATTAAGGAAGTAAGACCAATGAGAGTTTATTTGGAAATTTTTTAAATGTCGTGTTAAAAAAGTAACGATATATGTTGAGGATATAAAGTACAGTACAGGAAATACACTCAATGATACTGTAACAACTATGGTACCAGAGCATACTGGAAATATTGGGGAAACACTCTGTAAAGTATGATTGTCTAACCACTATGCTGTATACCTAAAACTAATAGAAAGTAATATTGAGTATAAACTGTGGTTCATACATACATACATACATATACATATACATAAAATATAAACCTGTATGTGTAAGAACACTCTCATTTTCATTTACCAATTCACAACCCAAATAATGCTTTGTGGCACACTAGCAGTATTCAAACTCAGGTGAAGAAAAATCTACCTCCGTGGGACATACCCTTCAAGATGAAGGCTGATGAAAATTTGGCTTTGACTTCCACAGTTCTCCCCCCGCCCAGATTTTATTTATTTATTCTTAGAGAGGAAGGGAGGGAGAAAAAGGGGGAGAGAAACATCAATGTGTGGATGCCTCTTACATGCCCCGCTACTGGGACTGGGGGCCTGGTCGCATCCCAGGCATTTGACCTGACTGGGAATTGAACCAGCGACCCCTTGGTTCACAGGCAAGCACCCAATCCACTGAGCCACACCAGCCAGCCAGCCAGGGCAGATTTCCACAGTTCTTTTTTTTTTTTTTTTTAAAGATTCTATTTATTTATTTTTACAGAGGGAAGGGAGGGAGAAAGAGAGAGAGAGAGAGAGAGAAACATGAATGTGCGGTTGCTGGGGGACATGGCCTGCAATCTAGGCATGTGCCCTGACTGAGAATCGAACCTGCGATGCCTGGTTCGCAGCCCGTGCTCAATCCACTGAGCTACACCCGCCAGGGCAGATCTCCACAGTTCTTTAAGAAAAAAAAAAAAAGGAAAAAAACTTCATGCAAAGTCTTTAAGATTTATAATATTTATTGTTTCTGCAAAATCATGAGAACAAACCACTTAACCATTTATCTTAAAGCTTTCTTTTGGGAATTTTTGATTACTTTTTATGTTACAATTGTCTTAACTATTCAAATTCCTAAGTTAGTAAAGTCAAAACTCCAAAGATCTCTACAAGGCCAATTTAAGGAAAGATATGGTTTCATAGCAAACCAAAATGACAGCTGATACCTGGAATAGAATTTGGGGAAGACAACAGGAAAATGATGATGAGGAAAGGCCATAAGGCAGCTGGTGCTAGTCACCTAGAGAGACAACAAATATAGCCCCCCCCCCCCCCCGGCCCATAATTATAGTTTCAAATGTCTGGTCAAACACGAAGAAACAGAGCCTAGAAAGTAAGACAAAAATACTGGTTGATACGTGATTTCCCCCACCTTGACTATTAAATGTATAAAATGGTCTTCGCTTTTCTTTCACACCCCATGAAATCTGGTAGAAATCCAGAAAAATGCCCTGCCAGATAATAGTGATATGAGGGTGAGAAGCTTCTGGCAGCCACAGAACCATCAATACAATGTATTTAACATCTTATTTACAGGAATCCCATCATTTAAGAACCCCGTGCGTGAATGGCTCACTACTCTCAGCACCGCAGTGTTCATTAGTGGGCTGCTGCCACCCAGCAGGGAAATCACTTCTAACAAAGTGGGCCTTGGGGTAGAAAATAAGTCAAGAACACCAGCAGAATTTCCATGATCTCTAAATAGTGAGTTGGCTCTGATTCCAGGTAACTTGTTCTTATTATTTGGGTGAGCACCATGTGGTTTTTAAGCTCTATAACTTTTTTTTTTTAACATAAATACAAACCTAGCTAAGCCCCTTCTTAAAAGTTAGGCTGAAAAGGTCCAGAAGTTAGAAAACAAAGACAAAGGGATACTAATTACCTTTGGCTTTGCTGTTGTGGACACTTCATTACTGACATATTCCGGAATCAGTCCTGTTTTGAAATCCACCCAGCTATAGCAAAATCATCGCTTTTAACTAGAGTGACAGTTATACAACACTACGAATACACTAAATGCTACTGAAGTGTATACTTGAAAATGGTTACTTGTTATGCGACTTTTACCTCAATAAAAGCAAGACCATTTTCTCCACTCTTTTCAATAATTTAGAATTTGGTGTGTTAAATAAGTAAGGGTTCCTCCAAGTACTAAGGGATGAAATCCTCCCCAGGGTCAGCACTTAATACAAAAGATTAAGGAGGATGTACCATTTAGCAACATCATCTACATTTTTTAATAATTAGAAAAAGCAGTTAATATTTATTTCAGTTACTGTGAAGGACAACATATAAAAAGCAAACTGTTATCTTATTCTTTCCGCCCCAGAGAGAACAACTGAAACCACATGACTCAGAATAACGGCTGGCAGAGCTCCACCTCTGAAGAGTCCACAGAGGTGTCATTACTCCATTAGTGATAATGGCTATTGATCTAGCCTCCTGGAAGAGCTAGTAGGAAAAAGTATTTCAGATAGTAAGAACTTTAAAGTATATCGATTCTACTAGGAAGACTTTTAAAATATAATTAAGGTAGCCTTTTGCCACCAATGCCCCCCACACACACACGAGTCAAATTGCTCAACCCAATGACTTCAACAAAGTTAGCGGCCCAGAAACTTTTTCTCAACCCCCAACCCCAGGAAGTACCTATAGCCTACTCAGAACATTAACTTCTCAGGAGGCAGTAAAATCCAAAGGACAAGACAGTATTGTCTAGCCAGTAGGAAACATCTAGGTATTAACTCTATACTTAAATGCAAGACTACACATTTGTTTTAAAAGCATGAACTTCCTTCCCTCTTTCTTCCTTTTCAAAACACTGCATATTGTCTCTATCCTGGTTACCCACCTACACCTACCACTCTGCACAGGTCCCAACAGTGTTATTACTAGAATAATTTCATTAAATGCAAATAAATTTAATCCTTCTAACACCTAAGACTATTTTCTTTGTATCTTCCAGTATTTCCCAAATTGCCTGCGATGACTTTTGTAAGAGGGAAAAAACAAAGTTTTATAAATAGTTACCATTTTGAGCACCTACTGCATTGATTTAATCCTCCCAACTTCGTTAGGTATTGACCCATTTAACAGATGAGGAAATGTAGGTGCAAGGTACATCTGCTTCCCCAAAGTCACAGTAAACAGGTTTGAAAAAAGGTCTGCTTTACTTTATAAACTGTTCTTTCCTCCAAACTCCATTAAGGAGCAGAAGCACAAACACAGCAAAAGAGAGCCTGCCAAAATCCGAACCTAGTATTTTGTAACAGATTCTCATTCCCTAACATTCACTGAAAATGACCCTTTACAAAGGCATCATATTTTTAAGGTTTTTATTAAACCTGCCAAGTTAATAATACGCAATAAACCCAAGTAAGTATACAGCCTGCTCCTGCACTATGATCATAGAATGTATTCTTGTTTAAAATCTATCTTTATTCCATCACCGCCCAATTTTAATGGCAAGATGAGTGTTTAAAATTACAAACCTATCTTATACACTATTGTGAGAAAACTAGAAATAGCAAAATGAATAGGCATATCTAGAGGTCACTGACTTGGACATCTACGGACTAATGAGATCCTTATTTTTTGCACCAATCCTTATGTGGTGAAAGATGAAGTGCTCAACTCCACCAGGCTTATCTGCTAATTTCTGCATTACCTTGGACAAATGCCATTTGCATACTCCCTACCAGCCCTTAGGTGCATTGCAGCCTCTGTGTCATTGTGTGTGACATCACTAGATTGCTATGGATATGGGCACGAGGTCACTCGCTTTTCTGAGAAACTTGAAGTATGGAAAAATGAGAAGAGTCTAAATAACATGAACCTATATTATGACATGTGCTACCTGTATTATTTGAGCTTTAAAATGTTTTAAGATAGGAACCGTGGCACTATATTCATTCGATGGTGCTCCCAATTTCAAAACCAATTCTCTTCCTTAACAAGATGAAAAAATTTTTGTTCATATTACTGATAAAATAAAAAGGCATACGCATTATCATCTTTTGTGAACTCATAAAGTTGTCCAGTAATCTGTAATGCCTGTACCGCTTCATTAAAAGATTTAACATGCAAGGTACACTCCTAAATCCACTTCACACTGGAGATGCATTTCAAAACCTTTGTTACATAAGGCAGGAAGTTAAATATTAAGATAGTGAGAGACTTAAATCATTAATTGGATTTTCCATGTTTCATTTAATAATGTTCAATTCCTCCCTCTCCTCTAATATCAAACTGGTTAACAGCCCATTAGATAAATACAGTGTTACTAACAAAAAATGGTGCAATACAGGGAGGAATCTGCAGACAACTGGAGAGCAGGATCCCTTTCCAGCAGCACGAGGATGCGATAGCAATTTTTTTTTAAGCCTCCGATGTATCTAACAAAAAAAAAAATTTAAGACTTTTTCCCCTTTAAAATAACTCCTCCCAGCCTCCACCTCCTCTAGGCTCTCTGCAATATGACAAATGCAGAATCTTCTGGAATGACTTGATACTGCCTCCCACCACCGCTTTGTTTGCAATAACAGATTAGAGAACATTTTTTCAACTTCGTTTCAACAGATGTGTGCCTGTATTTTAAAAACAAACAGCATGTCACGAATTGAACCAGTCAGATAAATTCACAACCTTTATTTTAAAGACAATACCTACCCTTCTCAATACTAAACATTAGGAAAAAATGGAGATGACATGTCGAGAACAATCAATGAAAACGCTAGCGAAACAAAACGTTCCTAAAAGCAGAAGGATTTGCTTTGGGAAACGGAGAAAGAGGAGCCCTTTGTTAAGAAAAACGTGAGGAACCTTTCGATTTTGGCCAGGTTTTCGGGGAAGCCTACATTTTCCCCAGGGAGGTTCTACAGGATCTGTCAGTAAAGGCAGCGGGGACAATTTTGGGGAGAGGGGGGTTAGAAAACCGGGAGACATGCTGAGTGAATGGGAAAGGCGCCGCCCAGACACCAGGGAGAGAAAGAGGAACCGCATCCATGCGGTCCCCCGCCCCCACACCAAAGCTGGGAGAAGTGGGGCACAAAGGATGCGCACAGCCCCCCCTCTCAGGCCCCCAGCATCCCCAGAGACGTGGGACCAGAGACCCCGCTTCTGAGACCAGTCCCGCAAGACTCCGCCCCAACCCTAGACCGGGAAGGGCCTCGGAGGCAGCACCGCCGGCCCCGAGGGACTCCCGGGGAGAGGCCGCGTCACAACCCGGGTCCCCATTCGCTACTGAGACCTTCCCCGTCCCCTTAGTGAGCGAGGAGTGGCGGCCAACCCTACAGTCGCGACAGGCGACTAATCCCTGGGTTGTCCAAACGTTGGCTAGCGTCTGAGAAGAGGCTGGGGCTATGAGGGGGGAGGGGAAGAGAAACTCACGTTCTTCATGGCCGCGGCCATGTCGTCGTAGCGCTCCGCCTGCTCGGCCAGCCGGGCTTTCTGCACCAGTTGCTCGCGGTCCACCATCTTCGCGGGCTGAGTCGGGCCGGCCGAGAAAACCAGGGAGGCCTGAAGGCTCTGAAGACAGCTGCGGCGCGGCGGGAGCCCGTGTGCCGGAGGGACCGACCCACGAAGCTAGCGGCTGAGAAGACGAAGGCGGCGCGACGCCTGCGGCTGGAGTTGCAACCGCGGGACCAGAAGTGAGGCGGCTGCGGCTGCTGTGCGTGCAGCGAGAGGACAACCCCCTGCGGTCCCGCCCACGCCGCGTGACGTGAAGGCCCGCCCACCCGCGCACCCCGCCCAGGCTCCGCCCCGGCTCTTCCGCTCCTCACGCCTCTTCTCAACTCAGCTTGCTGCCGTCTTGTAGGTGTCCTTTCCTTCCCCTCTGCTCCCCATTCTTCACCTCACCCTGGTTCCTGCGCCCCAGCTTCTCCAGGCGCCCCAGCCCTCCCCACTTAGATCCTCGCTCTGCCAGGCCCCAGCGCCTGGGCCCCTGGGAGTTGTAGTTCATCTACCGGCGAGGTGAGACGTACGTTGGAGAGATCAAGGACAAAGGGGCGGTCAACACTACATCTCCCAGTAGTCATAGCACGCAGGCGGAGGAAAGGGGGTGGGTTGTAATTTTACTGCCGCTGGGGACCCCTGGCGGGGACGTCGTCAGTCCGAGCGAGTGCTGATTCACGGCCCCGCCCCATATTCTCCTGGAAATTACGAGGGAACGGGCTGGGGCCTTAGCCCTGGACCTTGTGTCCGAGATAAAGAAGCAGGCCAAGGTGATTCACAGATGGGGGAGTTAGGGGGGTGCGTCTACCGTGGAACCCAACTGCTGCGGCGATGCCCGCCCCTGGGGTGGTTGAATTAAGGAGCTAAACATTGGAAGCTAAACTGTTACCCTCCCCCTCAAGATTATGGCTCCCCAACCCCACCTTGAGGTTCTTGGACCTGATGAAGTAAAAACGTGGAAGGACAGGTATTGGCCAGACATACTGGTTAGTTTACAGAAAGGATGCGGCCGTCTACCAGCTGACACCCGGGGAGCCCCTTCTTTCTCTCCAGGTTTGAGTGTTAAAGATTAAATTCTGTTGCTGAGAGCCTACTGTGTGCTTAACACCAGTTATATCTGGGGTTAACCAATCTTCTCCACCTTAGACGTCACACTGAGGTCAAGCTGACAAATTCTTGTTCATGTGCTTCCCTTTTTGACATTCCATGTAGCTCACACACCCCATAGTTTTCACCGCACGTTTTATTTACTTCATTTATTCAGCAGGTATCATTGAGCACCGACTATGTTCCAGCACAGTTCTAAGCAATGGGGTGTGGCAGTGAACAACAAAAACGACCAAAAACAAACAAAAAACCCTACCCAAGAAAACAGACAAGAAACAGGGGGACAAAAGTAGGTTTACAGTTATACAAATAAATAATAATATAATAATAATAATAGAGTAAACTCTTTCATATACTTGCAACTATGAACATACTTTTGCCTACCCCTGAATATAGAATATGTTAGAAAGTGATAAGGCGTAAAAATATGAAGTAGAGGATATTAAGTATTGTGTATGAGAACCTAGAATAAAGGAGTTTGGCTGAAGGAATATTCCAGACTATGCTAGATGCTTGGGGAAGAGGGTATTGAATTTAGAATGTGTTAGGTGCCCTCAAGGAATTTAGAATGTGTTAAGTGCTATGTATTTTTTAAAAATTATTTTTGGGTGGATAGGAAGAGATTTTGAAAAGCTTCTCCAGGCAAGTTGGTAACATTTCCAACCCAGCCCTTCAAAGACACATAGGATTTGAGAGCAGGCAGAGGGCACAGGCAGCAGGACTCAGAGGCAGGTTCCTCCCTGACATGTGTATCCATAGACAAAAAAATCCAGTGTTTGTTGCCTAAAGTGATAGTGGGGCAGGGGATGGAGTGGGGAGCCAGAACTTGAGCTCTGCATGGCAGGCAAGGAAGTGAATTCTTTACTCTGAAATATATAGAAAGCTTGTGAAAGATTTTAACAAGAGCAAAAAATGAGATCTGTGTTTTGTCTTCTTCATCATTGCCTTCTCAATGCTCAGCATGGCGCCTGGCACACAGTAATACGTAGAACACATTAAAGCAATGAGTGAGTGAGCGCACTCTGAGTAGGCTGCTCTGGCAGGGGTGGAGGAGATGTACTGAGTGAAAAGAAAACTTAGAATGGCTCTCCTCTCCTGCTCCTCCAACACAGGATCCAGCCCCTCTTCCTTACAACACCACTCAGCAAAGTGCAGTCTTGCTGGTGAATAAACCCTCCCATTTCTTCCTGTCTCTTACAAGACTATTCACCAAGTCCTTCCTCTTCCTTTTTTTTTTTTCCTGCCGGCAGGCCAGGCCTGAACTATTCTAACTTGGGCATCACAGGTCCGTGGGAATGAGCCCTGTCAGCCAACACTGGTTGTCTACATGTGGATTAAAGGTGCCAATGCTAAATCTTGGGAACTTCCTGGCACATTTCATGGTGCTGTCCTGACCTTTCCTCCTCAGTTCCTTCCCCTATGAGTTCAATGTACATTAAAAAAAAAAAAAAATCCAGGTCAAATCTGTTTGGGGAAAGTTAAACTGATGCAAAAAAGGATATTCCAAAGTCAAACCATAATGACATCTGTGGTCTCCACTTTGAGGCTCCTTTCCAGTGGTGCAGGGGAGAGCTGGCCCTGCCCTCCTTTCCCTTTTAACTTTTTTTTTAAGACTCTAGGCTTAGAGCTGCAGCAGCCCAGCAGTCCCTGGCTCTTTAGAAGACTGCTTCAAAGACATGGTAACATTATACAAAGCAAATGGTTTAATATTCTTCCTCTGCCACTGCCTATTACTGCTGAAAGAAACCTGAAGCAAGGATTTGGAGAGCTAACATTCTGGCTTCTGCCTGGTCCCCAACTCAATGTACAAGGCCTGTCCCCTCTCTGGGTCTCAATTTCCCCTCCTTTGAAGTGACAAATTAAACTAAACAGGAACTAAGTGCTCCACCCAACTGTGATGAATCATAATTCTAGATTCAACATGTTCCTCTTCTGAAATGGAAAACTATTGGCATTCTTTAGCTGTGGAAACAGGGGATCTTTAGCTAACAACCTGTGATATGGTTGAGTCCCAAGGATTGAGAGTCTCAGAAACATCCTTGTGTTTTAGACAAGAAAGCTGAGACACAGAGAGCCTGAATTCAAACCCAGGCAGATCTTCTGGACACCCAGAAGCAAGGATACCCTTTCCTGCCCAGGCTGTGAGGATCTACCCCTTGGCATGTTCTTAGGAAATGAGGATCCCTGCCCTCTGGTGATGTGACACAAGGGCACTGAGCAGGCACCCTATATAGTTAACAATCCACCTCATCTCCAGTGCTGGAGGACATGACCTTTAGAAGCATCCTCTCTGGCTAAGTTGGCAGACAACCAGGCCAGCCAGAGACATTAGTGTCCTGCTGTTTCTGAATAGTCATAAATCACCACAGCCCCATCCCCTGGCTCCTGGCTTCCTCCTGCTGCAGGAAAGCTCCCTGATTGGTGAAGAGGCAGCAGCAGTAGCCCCAGCTTCAGAAGCAGATGGGCAATGCACCCCGCCTTGTCCTCTGGGAACACTTCTCTCTCACTGCCTAGCAGGCTGGTTACACAGTAGGGCAGCGCACACGACAGATTCAGAGGCAAAGGACAATGGGGAAATCTCAGTAGGCTATCTCTCTTCCTGAGGATACTGGAGTAGTGGAGAACCCCTGCCCTGAGAGTCAGGAATCACAGGCTGAAGCCTTGACTTTGCTATTAATCTTGCCAGGTGACCTTGAGCAAGTCACTTTAACTTTTGGGGCCTCAGATTGTGCATCAACAAGATAAAAGAACTGGATGGATGTTTCTTAAGTTCTTCTAACCTATAACAACAGCCTTTTAACTACCCTGCCTCAATGTCTTCCAAGCCTCCCCAGTAAAAGGTCTGAAAGATCTTTCCAAATGTACATCTGATCTTCTTCCCTTGCTTTGGCTCCGCCCTGCATGTGTCTCCCATTGCATATGGGCCAAAGTCCCTGCTCCTTAGCCTGAAATTCAGGCCTTTCCTGAGGACCCCTGCCTACCTCCCCAGCTGCATCTCACACTAGGCACTTGACTGACATTTCCCAAGCACGCAGTGGCATCTTCCAGCTCTGGGCCTTTTCAAAAGCTGTTGCTTCTGCTGAGAGCTCCATCTACTCCCACCCGCATTCAACTCCCACCTCCTTATCTTTCAGACTCAGACACTGTGAGTTGAACTGACTGCTCCTGGGTGCAGACCTCTTTTTTGCCCTTGCACGTGTATAAGTCTTTCTTCCCTGGGGTCTTACAAACAATTCCTCAAAGACAAAGATCCACTGGGGTCGCCTCTGAGCTCAGGGCCTGGCATGGAACAGGTGCTCAGGGAAGTTTCATTCAATGGAAGACTGCTTCCAGATGGTCTTACCTCTTGAGTAAGACTTGAAATATTTTGCCCCAAACAGGGGGGCTATGGCCAAGTTATGGCAAAATTCAGGAAAGCAGAACTGTAGGCAATCCCAGGAGCAAAAAGGGCCACAGCCAGAAAGGATGATCTTGGAGAGGATCCAGACAGTAGACTTTGAAAAAGTGCCTATTGTGTCTTGGCTGGTGTGGCTCAGTGGATTCAGTGCCACCCTGTGAACCAAAAGGTTGCCGGTTTGATTCCTGGATTTCTGGTTGACAATGAATCAGTGTATCTCTGATTCATTGTCAACACATCGGTGTTTTTCTCCCTCTCTTTCTCCTTCTCCCTCCCTTGCCCTGTCTCTACATAAATAAAATCTTTTTAAAAACGTTGACATAGGGCTTTACATTTCCCTATAAAGAGCCAACTCCAAAATTTAGCACACCAAAGGGATGTCTGTCACCATTAAAAAAAAAAAAGGATACAGTGTCAAAGATAATTACTGTCCACATTCTCAAGAGCACAGCCTTCCGAGGGAGAGGAGCCTAGAGTAGAATCCCCAAACTCGGTTGTGCAACCTCAGGCCAAGTGTTTCACCAATCTGAACCTCAGGTTCCCTACTGAATCTTACAGACAAATCTCCACTCTGCCCTCTGAATCAGACTGTGACATGAATGCATTCCTTGACTTGGTAGAGGGGTCTGAACCAAGTGTTCTGATGCTTGGAACTGCAACAGAGGGCAAATGACTCGTAGGAGTCCCGCAAGGATGGGGATGGTGGCAGCCTGTGATCACATGACTGAAGCAAGTGCTTTTTGTTTTTAGAAGACTTCAAGCTGCAGAGAGCTACCAGTTTCAGCTCATTTCAAGGAAGTAATTTCTCCATCATTTGGAACTGTCCAGTGATGGCATAAGCTGAGTTGAGGGGGTGGAATAGGAAGCGGGGGTCAGGGACCAGCAGATAAGCAGGGCCAGAACACCAGCCAATCAGAAATGATACTGAGCAGTAGTTCTCAACCTGGTTGTGCATCACAGTCCCCCACTACCTGGGGAAAGCTTGTCTAGAATTCAGAGTCCTAGGTCCAACATACGGGGTCAGAATCTCCAGCAATGTAGTCTGGGAACGGTATATTTTCAAAGCTCTCTGGAGGATTCTTCCACCACCAGTGGTCTGCCAGGGTAACCTCAAAAGGCCCTGGCAACTCTGAAGGAGTCCGGGCTGGGTTGCCTGAAGAGGAAGTGGAGTGTCCTTGAGGACTTTTGAGAGCCGGCTGGAAGAAGTGAGGGAATGAACATTTTCTTGTGTTGGCCATTCTGCCAAGTCAGCTCAGCACTAATGCTTTCAGAGTTCAAATCCCACTTGCTCATATAATAGGAATGCTGGTGCTGACACAGCAGGCAGACAGGAGCCCAGGCTGTATCAGCAGATGGGAGGTAGGCACAGATATTCAGCACCAACTCTTTGTTCTGAGCCTGGGGACAGGAAAGAGCAAAAGGCACCCTTTCCATGCCAAGCTTTGAGCGAATCCAGACAACTCAGGAGCATGGGGCCTGAACTGCCTTCTAGGTTTCAGAGCCAGCCAGATTTCCTTGCTGTCCCCCTGGAGTTTGGGGTTGGGAGTTGGAAGGGATGGCAGAAGGACTCTTGTTCCTCCAGTAGAGGAATCCCTTTGCAGCACCCCATCTTTCCATCTCCTGGGTGGCAGCTCTTGCTAGCACACCTCCAGCCACAGGCAGTTACCATTTCCTGAGGTCTCCCTCCCGCTGTGGGACAGCAGACAGCTTTCACATTCCCAGACCCATCTGCTAGTTGTTCCTCATTTTGCCTTCTGTGTTACAAAAAAAAGGAAGACCCTTCTCCCCAATGTTCTTTTACATTTGAGGCCAGAATAGATGAAGCCTTTTGTCTCCACATTGGGCAGTTTCCCCAGGACCTGAGAGTCAATTTGAGCATGTGCTTTTCTCCGTCCACAATGCCTGGTGGGAATGGAGAGATGGCCAAAGGGATGGATGGCCAGGACAGCATTACTGAGCTCTGGACACCTCCCTGCCAACAGATACACACTTGAGGGGTGTGTGCCCAGAGGGTTACACAGGCCTAAGAGCACAACAAGAGGAGGTTTGGCCGCCAACCCGACCCTGTCTCCAACCTAGGCTGGGCCAGGTGCCTACCTCAAGACTGCCTCAGGACCTATAATCAATGCTTAGTCCTCCTCTCCCTAAGTCTACACCTCAGTTCTAACACTCACATAGTGAGAAAAAGCCAATAAATGAGAAAAAACAGGAGAGCAAATGTATTTGACCCACGCCCACATAGGCAGTAGGGAAGCCACGCTTCAGATGAGGAATTCAAGGCACAGAGAGGTTAAGTAGTAGGTCACACAGCTAGGAAGCAGAGGGCCTGGGTCATAAAGGGGCTCATGTCTCCTGTTCCTCACCTCACCACCCAGAAGTACCACCGCAGTGGAGAGAATTAATTTCCCTTCCTTCCTTCCTTCCTTCCTTCCTTCCTTCCTTCCTTCCTTCCTTCCATTGGCCCCTTTTCAGAGCCAGTAAAGGCAGGCCTGACTCCCTGCCCACAGCTGGGTTTATTTCGAACCTCTCCTGTGGGAGGATGCAGATAAAGCTGGGAGGAGAGAGGAGAGAGGGAGGAGCCGAGTGCCCTGCTCGCTCATGGACGTGGGAAAGAGTGTGGTCTGCAGGGGGATGAGTCAAAGCCAAGGCCCTCCTGGAGTTGGAGAGACAGAAGCTTCTGGGTGGACTGGCCAAGGCTGTGGCTGTCCGTGCTGGATTCAGGGGCCTGGTTCAGCAGACAGAACACAACAACTTGCTGAAAAACATGAAATTACTTCTCTTCTCTGGATCTCTGTCCCTCTTTTGCAAAATGAGGAAGCAATGATCCATCAGTCACTTGGGTAAATACTCAAACCTTTTAATATTCTTGTCTTCGTTAAAATGATCTGAACTCCAGGTATCATGTGCAGATCAGGATATCTCACAATGATGTCATAGGGTTTTCCAGTATATCTATGACATCATGGGGATTTCCTGGGTCCTAGGGATAGGGGAGGGCTCAAACAAATGAGTCCTGAGAGGCACCAAGGTTGGGAATCTCAGAATTGGCCAGATGCTGCCCTGAAGATTTTTTTAACCAGAAGTGATTTTAAACAAGGGAGAGATGGGGTCAGATTTGCATTTTAGAATAGTTGCTATGGCAGCTGGGACAGCTGGCAGATTGGATGGGAGGCCAGAGGAAGAGGGAAATTTGGGGGAGTTCCTGTAATAGCCCCTGTGAGGAGTGGTGAGGGCTGGGTTAAAGCAGCAGTGGTGGCTGTGGACAATGGGACATGATTAGCATGGCTCCGGGCAAATGGGTGGACAGGGACTGTCCCATTCTCCTAGACAGAGCAGATTTAAGGGAAAGATGACAGGATCAGTTTGGGAAGTAATGAATGTGAAAGAATACACCCAAGTGAGACACCCAGGTTGGGTCTGGGCATAGAAATGTAAGTTCTGCCCTGGCTGGTGTGGCTCAGTGGGTTGAGCGCCAGCCGGCAACAAAGGGTTCACCCCCAGTCAGGGCACATGCCTGGGTTGCAGGCAAGGTCCCAAGTAGGGGGCATGCAAGAGGCAATCACACATTGCTGTTTCTCTCCCTCTCTTTCTTCCTCCCTTCCCCCTCTGTCTAAAAATAAATAAATAAAATCTTTAAAAGAAAGAAAGAAATGTAAGTTCTCAGTGGGAGTAGACCCGCAAGACTGAGGAAAGTATAAATGAGCAGAGGGTGAACTGTGGGAGCAACCAGTGAAGAAGGGCTCAGGAGGAGACCTAGAGGAAGCATTAAGAAAACCAGGAGTCCATGTGACTCAGGGATCACAGGAGAACATGGCCATCCAGTCCTCATGGTGCTCCATGGTGCCTAATGCCTCCAGAAACTCATGTGAGGACAGAAAAACAGGCCACTTCATGATTAGGGCGTTTCTGTTGACCTTGGTAAGTGCAGTTTGTGGGAGCCCCGCTACAGTGGTTCAGAATGGCAGAAGGTACAGAGGCAACGAATTAGGATTTGGAGATGACTATTTTCATTAGTAATTTAATGGTCAGATAAGGAGAGAAAAGCTGATGTTACTGGTAGCTCAGGGCAGAGGGAGGGTTTCATCTGTCTGACAGTGGCTGGAGGTTGTTTAAATGCTCAGGGGAAAGAGTCTTGAGAAAGAGAGGTGTAAGGATGGGGCAGGTGGAAGGGACGGGTGGATGAACCAAGGTGGGGTTGGGGGTCAGGAGTCCCAGAGGGGGAGTCTGCTGGGATGGAAGGGGGGTGGGATAGACTTCTGAGTGGAAAGAAGGGAGGTTCCTGGGAACCTCCTTCTCTGAGAAGGAGAAGGTGAAGTCATCTGCTGAGTCATGGGAGGAGGAGAGGAGGAGGCTATGAGCAGATGGAAGGTTTGAGGGAGCCTCTGGGCTGTGAGGGGAGTGAGCTTTGGAAAGGCTAGCCATTTGAAGCCCAGCGGGGCCTGGAGACCATGGCCTGCACTGCCTGGCTCAATGGTTTTCTCCACAGTGTGGGCCAGGAGTTGAACAAGTCAAGGTCAGACCACCTAGAGCAGGCAGTGGTCAGCTGTGGCCAAGGGACTGGGGAACAGGTGTTACTGGACAGGGGACCTGGCCCTGAGCAGGTCTGCTTAGGGCCAGCCGGTAGTATATGGATTCTTGATTTCATGCAGGAAAGATTTCACAACGTGAGTGTATGTTTACTGAAGCTGGGGATAGTGAGTCCTGGCTGGTGTGGCTCTGCGGATTGAGCACTGGCCTGCCAACCAAATGGTCGCCTGTTTGATTCCCAGTCAGGGTGCATGCCTGGGTGGTGGGTCAGGTCCCCAGTAGGGGGCATGTGAGACGCAGCCACACATTGAGGTTGTCTCCCTCTCTTTCTCCTTCCCTTCCCCTCTCTCTAAAAATAAATAAATAAATAATATATTTTTTTAAAAATAAAGTAAAGCTGGGGATAGCGAAACAAGAAAGGGCTTAGCATTGAAGAAATAACAGGAGAGCCTAAGCTGGGCTGCTCTGGTTCTCTAAAAATGTCATAGGAAAGAAATGCGTCAATGCCCCGAGGGCAGAGCTGCTTTAGCTCACTGGGAAGTCAGAGAAAAGAGGGTCCTAGAGACAGCTGGGGGGTGGGGAATGTTAGCCCAGGACAAGCTCCCGCCTGAGCAGGTCCCTTCGAGTTCGGAGATGCATGCCTGTGGGGGAAGGAGAGAGAGAAGGAAGAGGTGCTGGCACTGGGTCCTTCATCTTGAGGCTTTTATCTCTCTCTTGCTGTTGGAAATCTTAGGGAGGTCTCAGGGGAGGGTTTCAGCAGAATAGTCATCAGTCTTCCAGATGTGTCCTTTTAGGGTTGTGGTCACCACTGATTGGTACGCACAGCATCGCCCACCTGGTTTTGCTGCTGCCTTTCTGGGCCTGGAGCCAAAATACAACTGCAACCTAGATGTTATCTCTAGGGAGGTGACCTTCTGCATCTGCCTGTAAGTTTGTTCAGTTATTTGTCTCAGTTTCCCCACTCAATTCACCAAGGAATTTTTGTAGCTTCTTACTGTACTGCCTCACAGGGAGCCCAGTATATCAAAGGAGTGAGTGCCAAGATAGGCCAAGGACAAGGTGAGGTGGGGAAAATAAAATCAGGGAGAGGGGTCCCCAGCCGGAGGCCTCAGGGACAGGACAAGTAGCAGGCTTCAGGGAAGTAAGAGTGACAGAGGATCAGGAGAATGAGGCGTCACCATTCTGGGAGACCCCCAAGACCCACAGAAAAGTCTGGGGAGTGGACATGAGCTAGGGCTGAGGCCCAGGTTTGAGGAGGTTCCCCTGAGAGGCTCTGGTGGGAAATGCTGTGTCTTATGGGTGCTGGCATCCCCCAGGGTGAGGCAGGGCCTGGAAAAGGAGGCGAACTGCAACCAGGGGCCAAGAGCCTCAGGAATGCCACCCAGGGATGCCACAGGCTGTGTAAGCAAAGGGATGGTTCATAGAGCTACAAGGCCCAAGACCCAAGGAAGGGAGTGTACCCAAGGTATGTGGAAGAACGAGTGCGCCCAGCCAACAGAGAAGCTTGTGGCTTAAACCTTCTCACCTTCCAGTTCTACCTGGCACAGAGGCCTTGCCACCCTCACTTCTTGGTCCCCTAACTCCCATCTCTGGGCCAGCCCTTCCCCCTCTGTGAGATGAGGACAATTAGGGCTTCGTAATGGGGGAAGAGTTAGCCAAGGGCTTGAACAAACTGGAGCATGACTTCGGTATTGTCATGCTTTGCAATTTTTTCATCTAGTGGGTCATGCAGGTGACTGAGGAGAGGAAGCAGGCAGAGCGGGGGCAACCGTGATTCCTGAGTGGCTGGATGCCCTGGGGTTACTCCTAGTAACCCCACACACACTAGGAGTAACCCCTGGGGTTACTCCTAGTACACACACACACACACACACACACACACGGATCTGACAGAGGGACAGACAGGCTGCCTGAGACAGAGACAGGGAGACAGAGCCGGCTGGCTGGGTGCCCACAGCTCATCCCGGAAGTTACTGTGCTAGACTCAATCAGTACACAGTGGATGGCTGCTCTGGAAAGGCACAGGCCACCAGGCCAGGCAGCTGGGCCATCTCTTCCACTTCTACTGTCTGCTGCAGAAAGCTCAGCCAGGTAAACCTGTTTGCCCAAAGCAGACTAAGGAATGCCCCCTGAGGACTTCCTCAAGGGAAGCAGGAGGTCTGAGGAGGGGGCTGCATTGTAGGCATGGGCCCTTGCCTCTCACGAGCTGTGAGGGTTGGTAGCCACTGAGCTCCCCGCAATCTTCATTCCCACCTGTCAGGTGAGAACCACCACCCAACCTTCAGTGATCCTGACACTTTGACCTGCTCCACATAGACAGGAACCTGGATAGCCTGAGGCATTGAGGATGTTTTTTAGATCCAAAAAGAACTCGAAGGTAACAGATACCTTCTGTTCCCAGCAGCCTTTGGGGATAGTTCTAAAAATCGGGCCAAGCAGATTGAGCTGAGGGTGATGAGTCCTAAGAGCAGGTTCTGACCCCAGCTCCCAGGGCTGCACGACTGATGATGATCCCACCAGTTGAGGGTTCCTGCTCACCGACCCTCACACCCAAACCCAGCACTGGCCCCTGTGCTGGGTGGTAAGCCTGTCACAACAAGGAAGAAAGGATGTATTTCATTCCTCTGTCCTAATCACTCAAGGGCTCTGCTCCAGACGGCAGCCCTCCCAAAGTGGACGGGAAGAGGCCCTCCTGCTCACCATGGCCACCTGCACGGTGGCCTCATCCTGCCTCTCAGCCACTCATTTGTCCTTTCATTCCTTTAAATTTGGAGTGCCTACAAAGTCATAAAGTCTAGTGGGTGAGGCAAGTAATAAGTGATGACAGGGTGAGCCCAGGATGCTGGGAGAGGACATAGAGGGGACCCGTCACCCTATTCTAGCCTATCCAAGTCTGTGGTCTTCAACTCCAGATTAGTTTAAATGTTTCCCCTTCCAGAAAGCTTCCCAGAACATCTACTAGGAGCGATTTCTTCTGTCCCTAAGCCTCATACCTTGGGATCATATACAAGAGTTAGGAATGTACATGCATTATAACCCTATAGATTGTCTCCTCTTTGGAGCAGAGCCCGGGTCCCATTCATCTTTGCTCAGCACAGTGGGATAGCATCAGAGTTCAATGGACACAATATTAGTTGTGTGTCTTTGAACTTCAAGGGAGTTTGACAGATGCACAACAGTTGTGTTTTTAAGCCTCAGTCTTTTCAGTTGTAAAGTGGGGATAATAATTTTCAATTCCCAGTATGACCAGAGGGAGCAAATGAGATATTGCACTCGAAGTTCCCTGGCAAGCTGGAGGCTATACAGCTTTGCGCAACTGTGGGCAGTTGCTAATAATATAGCAATATCGAGGTTGGAGCTGGACAAAGAGAGGCAGGGAGCAGGCGCCCCTCTGTCTGCAGCTTCTCCTCCTGCCTGACAGTGGTGGAAGGGTTCTCTGAGTCTGGAACAACCAAAGTGTGTGCAGCCAGACGTCAGTGAGAAGAGAAGCCAGTAGGAGCCCAAACCTCCAGGTTCCAAGTTTGCCTCTAACTCAGGGTAGGTGACCTTGGGCAGGTCGGCTCCTTCTCTGAGCATCAGTTTCTCTGTCTGCCAACTAGGAATAACAATCTTTGGCTGGCTGGCATCAAGATGAGGTGAGGCCCTGGTGAGAGCTGGAATACATAGGAACCCCCCTGCCCCCTTTAATGTCCAAATACTATGCAGTTGTGGGGTCACAGTGAGGTCTGCACCAGCCTCTCCGCAGACATTACCCCTTCCCCTCCACACCCCGACTGGGTCAGGAAGTAGGCCCTCTCCGGGAGACGGCATAATTTCTGGCCCAGAATGGTACTCAAATATTTATTGAGTAAGAGAACAAATGAACAAATAAATAGATGGGGTCCCAGGGAGGGAGTGTCACTCTAAGTCTCCGGAAGCATTCGAGCTGTCTTCTGTTCACTGTCTCTGCCACCTCCCCAGCGTCCTAACCATCACCCTCTCTCCCTGCATTGTGGCAGGGGTCTCCGAACTGGTTTCCCTGCTCCCATCTGATTCTCCTGCTAATATCTCTCCCTTCTCCACAGGATTCCCAGAGTGATCTCTTAAAAATGCAAATATCATTGTGCTTCTCCTTGGCTAAAGACCCTCTGGTTAGCTCCCTAGTGCCCTCAGGATAATGTCAGTAATCTTTAATAAGCTTGTAAGGCTCCCCTTTCACCCCAATCCATCTTCTCCCTTGAGTCTCTGTTACAACTGATTCTTACTTCATTCCTCCAGTAAGGACAAGTTCCCTTTCCTCTCCTTAAGTTATTTTCTTCCAAAGGCTTTCCACGGACCCTCCTCCAAACTGGGTTAGAGCACCTGCTCTTGGGCCTGCCCCTGACTTGGCACTCTGTTCTTTGCCACCCAACTCTCACCAGATTTCAATGTAACCATTGGTCTGTCTCCTACTTGATTGTAAATTCTAGAAGAGCAGAGACCTGGTTTGCCCTGATGGGCCCTTTCACCCCTGCCTGGCACAAGAAGGGGCTCAAATACTTGCTGAGTAGCTGAGTAAGCTGAAAGGAAGAAAGACTGAAAGTAGTCTTCAAGAGTAAAATAAACTCCAGCAGACCAAGACACTTCAGGAGCAGAGGTGGGAGGGTGGGGTACAGTGCGTGTACAGAAAGGGCCAGGGCCAGGGCCAGGGCCAGGGCCAGGGCCAGGGCCAGGGCCAGAGCCGATGTGGGTGTGTCAGGCCTTGCCTATGAGTTTGAGAAGCAAACTACTGAGATCCAGAGACCACCCTCCCCACCATGACTACACCTCAAAGTCCCCAGGGCCAACTCTAGAGACCACAGGGGCCACATTCTCGGTATGACCCCGCACCCCATGCCTTTGCTGGGGTGCCTCTACGCAGCTGGTTGTAAAACTCGCAGTCTAGTGTGTATGTCAGTGACTGTCCCGGCCTGCCCCTTTCTAATTCCACTTTTATTGAAAACTGCAGTTTTAATAGGCCTCTCTCTAGATTAACCTTCCTCTCTGGAAACAAGAGTAAACATCCCAGCGAGGCCCGAATGGAGAAGCCAAACGCTCTTTTTCAGCTGTGAGTGGCCGCTCAGACGGGAAAAGATCCCCTTCAGCCCCAGCTCTTGGAGACCCTTCCCAACCCTCCCCTGTCATCCCGGCATAGGCCGTACCAGGGCTCGGCGCCTCGCTCTCCGCATCCCCCCGCCCCCCGCCCCCTGTCCGCCTATTGGCGGGGCCCTGGACTCTCCCAAAAGATCCCAGGGTTGCACTGAGAGGGGCTGGTTCCAGGGAAGGAGAAGGCAGTTCCTTGGCCTTCGGTCCCAGGCTCTCCAATCGAGAGGCTGACGCGGAGCTAGGGGTGGGGCTTCGATTTTCACCGGAGCTGGCCTCCTACTTGCCCTCCTCTCCCAGGGCCGTGCTTCCTCTCCCAGCACCCAGGCCGTGACTCAGCAGGAAGGCACGACCTAACTGGGCCGGAAGGGCGGTTCGCATCGCATCTTCCCTCCCGGTCCACGCTGCTGGCCACGGAGCCAGTAGAGCTGGAGGGAGGTTTTGTGGGTTGAGGTGGGAGTTCCTAGACCTGGTACCCGAGCTTTCTGTGTGACCCAGAGAAATGGAAGATTCTCTGCCCTTGGTTTCCCTTCTGTGCCCTGGAGATAATGACAAACACCTCCCAGGTGGTCAAAAAGTGTGGGGCTTTTGGGAGTTCATCCGTTCAGGGTGTAAATCCCGCCCCGTAGTTAGCTAGTTGTGGGATCCTGGCCAATCCTTCAATCCTCATGTGTAAAATCAGAGAAGGATATTATTTTAGCTACACCTCAGGTTCTGACAGTGTACACACTTGGGTACGGAAAATAAAATAACTTAAGTTCCCAGGTTGGCTGCATAATTCTAATTACAATGACCAGCTTTGACTAGCAAAACCAAAAGGACAAATTTGGAAAGTTAGTCTCGGAAGCTAAGCTATAGGCAAGATATCTGGACAGTTCTGCATAAGAAATGAGCAAGAACTCAATTGAAAAATGAGCACAGGACGTGAATAGACATTTCTCCATAGAAGATATACAGATACACAGTAAGCTCTAGAAAAGATACCCGACACACTCATTAAGGAAACCAAAACAGGGAGATAACACTAACTTCAGCCATCAGAATCGGGGAATAGGAAGAATTAGCAAGGATGTGGAGAACTGGAGCCCTTGTGCTTTGTAGGTGGGATTGTAAAATGGTGTAACCACTGTGGCAAACGGTTTGGCAGTTCCTCAGAATGTTAAACATAGAATTACCACGTAGCCCAGCAATTCCACTCTTAGGCGGTATATACCCAAGAGAATTGAAAGCAGGTTCTCAAACAGATACCTGTACAGGAATATTCACAGCACTATTACTCATAGTAGCCAAAAGGTGGAAACAGCCCATGTCCATCAACAGATAACTGGATAAACACAATTTGGTAAGTCCATACAAAGGAATATTATTTCACCATTAAAAGTAATGAAGTACTGATACCTGCCACAATCCAAATGAACCTTGAAAATATTATGCTAATAAAAAAAAGCCAGGGACAAAAGGCTGCATATTGCATGATTCCGTGTCTATGAATTGCCTAGAACAGAAAATAGATTAGTCCTTGCCAGGGGCTTGGGGAGTAGGAGTGGGGAGTGACTGCTAATGGATGTGAGAGGTTTTTTTCTGGTAGGGGTGATGAAATGTTCTGGAATTAAGATGGTGGTGGTTGCACAACACTGCAGATTTACAAAAAACTACTGAATTGTATCCTTTAAAAGAGTGAACTTTGCCCTGGTTGGGGTAGCTCAGTGGGTTGAGTGTGGGCTGCACACCAAAGGGTTGTGGGTTCAATTCTCAGTAAGGGCACATGCCCGGGGTTGCAGGTCAGGTCCCCAGTAGGGGGTATGCAAGAGGCAACCACACACTGATGTTTCTCCCCCTCTTTCTCCCTCCCTTCCCCTCTCTCTAAAAATAAATAAATAAAATCTTTTTAAAAAGAGTGAACTTTAACAATAGAACTGTACCCCTGAAACCTATATAATTTTATTAACCAATGTCACCCTGAAAAACTCAATAAAAAATTTAAAAAGAATTATAAGAAGGGGTGAACTTTATAGTATGTGAGTTAGATTCAGTAAAGCTGTTATTTAAAAAAAAGCAATGAGCACAATTGTGGGAGTTGGATGGCTTGCAGACAGGGGATGAGAAGAAGGACGTGGTAGGAGGGAGGGAGGGTTCCAGCACTGGGGTAGACCCCTAGGGTTAGAGCAGAGAAAAATCAATGAAAGTTATCTGGGAGTGTGAGTGTGAGTGTGAGTGTGTGTGTGTGTGTGTGTGTGTGTGTGTTAATACACAAGGGCTTTTTAGAAATAGGGTATCTAGCTCTGGTCAGTGTGGCTCAGTTGGAGCATCATCCCATAGCCTAAAGGTTGCTGGTTCAATTCCTGGGCAGGGCACATGTCTAGGTTGTGAGTTCAATCCCTGGTCTGGGGAGTGTAAGGAAGGCAACCAACTGATGCTTCTCTCTCGAATTGATGTTTCTCAAGAAAAAAAAAATGAAACAAATGTCCTCAGGTGAGGATAATTTTTTAAAACTACCATTTTTTTTCCATTCAATTTTTTAACTTTTTTCTTTTTCTTTAAGATTTTATTTATTTATTTATTTTTAAAGATTTTATTTATTTATTTTTAGAGAGGGGAGGGAGAGAGAAACATCAATGTGCAGTTGCTGGGGGCCATGGCCTGCAACCCAGGCATGTGCCCTGACTGGGAATCGAAACTGCGATGCTTTGGTTCGCAGCCCGTGCTCAATCCACTGAGCTATGCCAGCCAGGGCTTATTTATTTATTTTTTTAGAGAGGGAAGGGAGGAAGAATGAGAGAGAGAGAGAGAGAAACATCATTGTGCGTTTGCTGGGGGCTGTGGCCTGCAATTCAGGCATGTGCCCTGACTGGGAATCGAACCTGCGATGCTTTGGTTCGCAGACTGCGCTCAATCCACTGAGCCACACCAGCCAGGGCAGGTGAGGATAATTTTAAAAAATAAAAATAAAAACAGGGTATCTAGCCCTGGCTGGTGTGGCTCAGTGGACTGAAAACTGGCTTGTGAACCAGAGGGTCACCAGTTCAATTCCCAGTCAGGGCACATGCCTGGGTTTCAGGTCAGGTCCCCAGTAGGGGATGCGTAAGAGGCAACCACACATTGATGTTTCTCTCCCTCTCCCTCTCCCTCCCTTCCTCTCTAAAAATAAATAAATCTTACAAACAAACCAACCAACCAGGGTATCTAATTTTAAAATTTCAGTTGCATGTTTGGCCCTTGCTCCAAATCATCCGACGTCTGGGTCACCTCTACCATTAATTTTCCAATGGATTCTCATCACCCTTACGTAAAACTCCTCCCACGGCGCAGAACGCCCTGAGTGGTCTGGTGCTTCCCAGCTTTTCTGACTCATTTCAGCATGACCCTCTTTGCTCCAATCACAATGCCCTTCTCACTCGTCCTTTTGCAGGTCAGGCTAACCCCCCACTGAAGGACCTGGAGTGGCCAAAAGTTCATGGCCAGGTCCCTCCCACTACTGAGGCCTGGCTCAAACCTCACCTCCTCAGAGGCCTTCCCTGACCACCCAATTCCTACCACAACACCCTGCTTTATGTTTTTTATAGAACTAATCAGTAGGTCCAGTTCTCTTGGCTATCGATTTAATGACTTATCATCAGTCTTCCCTTGAAGGCAATCTCTGCGCTGTGCAGACTGAAACCTGGTCTGCATCTCTTCTTGCTCTACAGCCCAGAGCCCAGCGTGGCACTTGGCCTGGCACACAGGTGCTCCAGAAGTGTCTGCTTATGTCCTACTTGACAAATATTATCTGAGCACCTACTGTGTGTGAGATCCTGTCTACAAAGTTGGGCACAACAGACCCAGACCCAGTCCTCCAAGGCCCCCTGGGCTGGCGGAGGGTGCAGCCAAGTTAGCAGTCTCCTGAGACTCAGGGGTGAGTGGTGTCACTGGGGTGGTACAGGGTGCAGTGGGGGTTCCCAGTCCAGATAGGGAGGGGGTGGTCTTAGTGGAGGCCTCTGGAGAAAAGGAAAGCCAAGACATGAGGCTAAATAAGAGTTGACTGAGGGGAAGGAGGAGAGAGGGTGACGCCTATTCCAGGGTGACGCCTATTCCAGGCAGAGAGAACAGCATGTGCAGAGGCTTGGTGGGAAGAGAGCCCAGACATTAGAGGAATTGAAAGTAGTTCAACCTGGCTAGATCCTGGCAGCGGGAGTGGGGAGGGGTGATGCCGAAAACGCAGGCAGAGCCAGACTGTGCGGGACCTTGTAAACTGAGCTAAGGAGTTGAGGAAGAGCACTGGGGGACCACAAAAGGGGTTTGAGCAGGGGAGTGGCACCATCAGATTTGTAAACATTGGTTCGCTGTGCTATGAGGAATGGGCTGGGAGACAGGAAGACGACAGTGAAGAAGACAGGAAGGAGTTTGAGCAGGGGAGTGGCACCATCAAATGGTAAACACGAGAAACTCTCATGATATGGGGAACGGGTTACAAGACAGGCAGGAAGACAGTGAAGAAGCTGAGGTAGTGCTGCCGGTGAAAATGGGGTCCTTTCACAGACTCACAAGAGCTCTCTGGGGACCCACACAGGGGAGGATGTGGTAAGATTTACTGTGGTTGAAATGCAAGCCTGCCCCAAGTTCCCAATGTCTCATAGCTGTCTGTCCCACCGTGAAAACGTCCAACCTTGGACTTTTTCAAGCCCAAATGCAAAGACCAGCGTCCAAAAATTCTGTGCCATTTGTTCAATCCATATTGTCCCCATCCGGCTAGCATAGTCTATTCTCCTGGCTGCCCTTTGTCGCTGAACCCACGCTTGTGCTCGGAGTCCAAAACGTGGGGATGGAGAGATGTGCACAGATTCCAGCAGGATTGGGGAAATACAGTCAATAGGGTTTAACAGTCAATTATTTTGGGGGTGGATTGTTGGGGTTAATACCCAGGTTTCTAGCTTAAGCTAATGATGGGTAGTGATACTTACTAAACAGGGAAATCCAGATGTAGGTGTGGGTGACAAAATTCTGAGTGGGACAGGCTGAGTTTCAGGAGACTACAGGGTACGCAAGCCATCATTGGGTTATTCCATGAGTTTCTCGAGAGCAACAGCCCTGTCTTATTTAGCTGTGTGCTCCCAGTCCCACTAAGCCCTTGTACACAGAACACCAAAAATGCTGAATAAAACCATGACCAGAACCAGCCTGAGTAACTGGCTGGAAAAGTAGGTTTCAGGTAACCCCGGAGGACTGTCTCAGTCAACAAAGGCTCGGTTAGGCTGCTCTGATAGACAACCCCCAGTCTCAGTGGTTTACAACAGCAAAGATTTATTTCTCACTCACTCTCTATGTCCACCTTGAGTCAATGAAGACTTTGCCCCAGGTGGCACTCACTTAGGGGCACAGGTTGATGGAGCCTCCATCACCTCGAAGGTCACCCTGAAGAAAGGCAACTTGGCAATTATGTTTGGGTTCTTGAAGGCTTCTGCCTGAGGAGACACTTTCACTCACATTTCACTGCCCAAAGCATGTCATATGGCCACACTTCACTTCAAGAGGACAGGGAGGTGCAAAGCTACCATGTGCTAGGAAGGGGAAGAACCTGATACGTTCGTGACCAATACTAGTGGGCATCAGGAATCTGAGGTTCTAGTCCTGGGTCCACTGTACAAACCTGGACAAGTCATTTCTCCTCTCTGAGCCTTGGTTTTCCCTGTCAGTAAAAAGGGACAACACTACTTCCCTCACAGGGCTGCTATGAGAGTCAAATGGGAGCACTTGGTTTAGATGGGAAAGGGGACCCAAGGGGTAGGAAGCTGTGACATTTCCGACAAAGGAGAGGCATGTTCAGACATGGGTTTGGCTGGAGTGGCTATGACCACAAGCTAAGCACCATCTGAGTATGCTGGGTTCAGATGCAGGTGCTGTGGGTGCCCAGAGCATCCCTGTCTGATTCCTTGAATTCTTAAGCATTTTCATTCCTTTTTTCCCTTCAGCCCTCATCTCTCGAATGACATGGTGGGTCTCAGGGAGCTCCCTAACAAATGGAGACAAAGCCATTACTGCCAAGAGCAGATGGAATCTGGAGCTAAAGTGTCTGCCTCCCTCTTGGCTGGGAGCCAGAACCCAGGTTTAGAGCCTGTGGGAGGCAAAAGAATGGCCCTTCAAAGATGTCCACATCTTGATCCCTGGAGCTCCTGAATGTGTTACTTTGCATGGCTAAAGGAATTATGCAGATATAACTTAATTAAAGACCTTGAGACGGAGATTATCCTGGATTATCCAGGTGGGTCTAACATAATCACAAGAAACTGAGGATGGAAGATGGAGGCAGAAGAATCAGGAGAGGAGGTCGAGATGGTAGGAGCAGCAGTCAGAATGATGTAATTGCTGGCTGGAAGGAAGTCATGAGCAGGTGTGGAATGCAGGCTGCTTCTAGAAGCTGGAAAAGACAAGGAAACAGACTCTTCCTTAGAGCCTCCAGAAAGAACACTACTCTGCAAACACCTTGAACTTAGCCTATTTCAGACTAGTGAACTCAAGAACCATAAGATAATCAATTTGTGTTGTTTTTAGCCACTAAGTTTGTGATCCTTTGGTACAGCAGCCATAGGAAACTAATGCAGAGCCTACAGGCTGGATCTGGAGCGCAGAGGCTTGACTCCAGTTACTAGACTAGCAAGACCTCAGGGCTGAGAGAAGCTCTGGCAGAATCCCCCACCTCTCTCTGCCCCTGGAACTGCAAGTAAGGTGCCCCAAAAGCAGCTTCTGAGAAAGCCCCAATGCTGTTTTACTCTCCCTTACCTGCCTTCCTCCTCTCAATTTTTTCTGTTCTAGTAACTCTATCACCTTGCTATGTGGCCTTGAGCAGACCCCTTCCTTTTGCAGGACCTAGATTTTTCTATATGTAAAAGGAAAACAGGGATGCACTAGGAGACCCTCTAGAGCCTTTCCAGGCCTGACACTGTGAGTCAGCATTTCCAGGACATGATGGGCCTTCAGAGAACTCTCTGACATTGTTGTTGAACCGCCCTCCAACCTCAAGCCTTCAGAGAGTCCTTACCAGAGTCTCTCCTGCTGCCACAAACAATGCACTTGTGTCCAAACACTGACCTCAGATAAAAGACGGGGGGGAGGGGACAATGTTTTATTGACTTGGCACCTATGAACTGGTGGCTATAGGCCTCCACGGTTCTTTGCTTTTGCAAGTGGAAGCTCTGTGGTGGGAGCAGCAAAAGTCAGAGATGCTGGTTCTAGCTGCAGGGAGGGGCCACTGTCCTACTTTGGCCCCTCCAGTCCCCTTGTCCAGCCGAGCACCATCTGAGTCTGGGCCCTTACAGAGCAGGCTAGGGCAACGACTCAGGTTCCTCTGCAGCCCCAGGCAGGCTAAGGTAAAAACTGCAGGCCTCTCCTCCTTCCCTCTTCTTCAGGATCCCAAGGTGGGGGGGGGAAGGGAGGTACCCCATTTCAGATAGGCGGTGAACCTCATGGACTGGGTTCCAGGAAGGCAGGATCAGGGGTGTTGTAACTGGAGCCCCACCAAAGAGGAGAGTTAGAAGTCATTCCCTACCCCCAATTTTCTGTTTTGGCTGAGCAGAACGTGGGAGCTTTCGTTGAACTGGGCCCACAATAGTTGATAGCAGGTGAGGTCACACAATAAGTTCATGGGATAGAGCTTGGCAGCCCCTTGCAGGACCACACCATCAGGGCAGGCTCTCTCCCAGGCAAGGGGAGGGAAGGGCTGAGTGAACTGCAGTTGACACAAGAGGAAGGCTTCCTGGAGGTGGAGGGGCAGGCCATAGTAGGTTTCCAGAAAAAGTGGTCTGCAGAGGGGGCTGGGTCACAATGGCCGGCATAGGACACTGGCATCCTCACTGTGGTCACAGTTGTGGGCATCCCAGCGGATATGAGAGCAGAGCAGAAGGGCACTCTCATCTCCACGGCACTTGACATTGTCCAGGAGGATAGGGCCTCGGCCTGGGCCAAAGTGGGCCTCTCCAGGAGCTGCCAGAGCCTGGCCACAGCCCAGCTGGTGGCACAGGACACCAGCTGCCCGCAGGTCCCAAGCATCATCACAAACAGTGCCCCACCGCTGTCCTAGGAAGAGCTCCACACGCCCCTCGCATCGGTGGGCTCCATTGGCCAGACGTAGGTGCCCTGTAGGGGAACAAGGCTGAGATTTGGAAGGTGCTGGCCTGTGCCAGGCCACTCCCAAGCAAGGCCAGAGGAGGGGTAGAGGAAGCAAAGGGTATTGGTCTGAGACACAGCACTGCCCTGGCAGCCATCAGACTAGGTTAGACAAATAAGATTTAAATAGGATGCACATCAGTCCAGATTCAGTCTCCACATGAAAGAATATATACAAGCCTTGCAGGGTGCTCTGGGCATGTTAGGTTCCATGTCTGCTCTTTTCTTAGTCCTCCCAGTACCTCAGCCCCAGGGCTACTCTCTGGAAACTGTGATTGTATCCTCTGAAGTCACCATTGCCTCCTCTCACCCCCGGCTCCCTCAGCTAAAGCGTGAATTCTTTCATTTCTCTCCTTAGGAAAGGAACCCTATCCCCTCATTTTGATCCCACTTCTAGAAATTTCTAGATTCCTCTAACTAAAAACCCACCTCCCTCTTTCTGGACATCATCTCTCTATTAATGAGACTTGAAACTAGCAGGAAAGGACAAACGTTCCAGGACATGGTACAAATCTGCTGAGCTACATAAACCCAGGCTGTGCCCTCCCTCCCCTGATTCTGGTTCTTACTATCCTGATGCCTCCATCTCCCTCTTAGGGGTTGTGGGCACCTACCGTCCCTGGGCCGAGGAGTGGGAACTCGTGTGGTCTCAGAACCATCCTGCTGGACTTGTAGTCCTAACTCCTCTGGGCCTGGATCAGCAAAGACAAAGAAAAAGAGGCGGCTGTAACATTGAGGAACATGTTCCGTGAGGCCAGGTCACCACCTGCCCTTGCAAGGGAAGCCTGATTTGGGGATAAATGACTACACAGAGCCCTGAAGGATAACTGCTCCTTCGATCAGAAATGGTGATTGTGTTTCTTTCACCAAGGCCCAAAGCAGAATCCTTTGTAGCCTACCCTTCGTGGCCAAGGCTACTAGGCCTGTGGCACCAAACCAGGGCGAAGATATCAATTCCTACACCAACCAGTGATTAGAAGCATTTTAAAATGTATAAGACTCTACAAACACTCCTTTCCATTTATTCCTCCTACAGCTCCGAAAGCTGATCAACTGTCCTTTATTAGAGCTTTGCGGGTCCTTAATTCAGCAGAGCAATAGCACCCCGGCCCCGCCCTTTATAGACTTTGAGAATTTATCCCTAGTCTCTGGTCTCTCACCTCATGCCCCGCCCTTCACTGCTGCAGGGCGCCCAACCTCCCCAGACCGGGTTCCACACCCTCAAATCAGAGGGCGCTCCCTTCCTGCCCCGCCCATGCCGGCGCAACGGCTGAGTGAGTTGATGTACCGTCTCCGCCTCTCTGCGGAGAGCCGAACCGCTGAGTCCTGAAGCGCAGCCCATCCCATTACGCGATAGGTCCCACCCCGCCCATGCCGCAGTGCGTGCCTACGTGCGGCTTCGCTCTTTTTTCAGATCCTCCTTTGCCCCGCCCAGGGCTCTGTAAGCACCCGCCCGCGCCCACGCTGCAGCTGCAGCGGGTGCCTGCGCGCTGCCCCGCCCATGCTGCGCGTCCTGGCTCGCCCGGTATTTCGACCCCCTGCGCAGTCCCTCGCCGCCCTCACCTGAGCAGAGCGCTCCCGCATCCTCGTGGTGGCCACAGTTGTGCTGACCCCAACCCAGGTGGAAGCAGTCGCTCAGGCGGGCTTCTGTGCCCGCGCAGCCCACGTTGTCCAGCAGCACTGGGCCTCGGCCGTAGCCGAAGTGTCCGAGGCCCGTGGCGCCCAGCGCAGGCCCGCATCCCGCTTCGCGGCAGGCCACGCGTGCATCCGCGAAATCCCAGTCATCGTCGCACACGGTGCCCCAGCCCCCGGCGTACATAACCTCCACACGGCCACGGCAGGGCCCGGGGCCGCCCACCAGCCGCAGCCGCCCGCCTGCAGGGCGCACAGGCCCGCGGGCAGAGGGGCTGGGCTGGAGCCACCTGCTCCCGGTTGGTGCCTCAGCCCCATCGTTTCCCACCCACCGTGGAATCCCTGCTCTGCCACTTACTTTTCTTCCCCGCGGCCCAGGAGGCAGTGGTGAACAGTGCTGTCTCTCTGGAAGGGAGGGCACCAAGTCGTGTAGCTGCCAAGACAGGGCGTCTAGATAGAGTATTTGAAGGGGAGGCCTCCTGGCCTACAGGAAGCACCAGGTCTCCTACTGAGATCTCCCAACTGTACCACACATGTAGCCCATACTCGGGGCCTCAACGCTAGAGTCACCATGTTGATTGGTGGGTCCTCAGTCAGGAAATTTGCCTGGAATGAACCAAACCCTACTTCCAGGCATTGTCCTAATTTCAACCCCAATTTTCAAATATACTTCTTCATTCTGCCTTTATCTGATCCCTCTCACAATGCCTCTCAATTCCCAACCTCGGCACTAACCCAAATTTTACTTGAGGGCTTTGGAGAAACCTCTTACCACCTTTTCCCACCTTACTGAACTTTTCAGAGGTCTGGATTTCATCCTTGCTCTATCTGCTCCTCTGCGCTCTCACCCATCTCTACCATCTAGCCAAGAGCTCTGGCCTTCTAGTCAGGGTCCCCTTCCTATGGACCCAAATAGCCTTCTCAATCCCCAGCCCTACCCACCTTGCCCCTACCGTTCCAGCCTGCAGGCTAGCAGGCTCGGGCTGGGCTCCTTACCCTCTGGTTCTGTGTGCCAGGCCCAGTCCTCTCTTGTGGCTGAGGGTGGCAGTGCTGTGAGAGTTGGGGGGCCTAAAACTAGAGCAGAAGAGAAGGGAGCAGGGTCAGAAGCCAAGGTTCTGGTTTCTGTTCAGCCTTGGGCTGTTGGGAAGACAGAAGGGTTTCTCTGAAGAAGACAACAGATTTCACTTCTAGAACTGGGAGCTTAGCCCCAGCTGAGGTCCAGGAGGTCTGCCCCACTTTGACAGTGGTTGTAATTCACATGTTGTACAGGTGTCCACATCGTAGTTTGTACAGAACTTTCAAAGACATGCTTTCCTTTCTCTCCCATGTTCTCAGAAATCCCATGTGTGTCCAGAATGGGGAGATAAGAGGTCTTATCCACAGGGGAGGACCATCCATAGTCCTGAAAGTCTTGCAAATAAGACTCATTATCCCCATCCTACAGATAAAATAGGACTAGAGAGGGTGGGGCACACCTGAGACCATGCAGCAAGGTCAGCTGTGACTCTGACAGGGCTCACTGCTTGGCCATGGGTATGGCTCTGCCTCACTGGGCGCCAACTTGATCATCTATAACCTGGAAATGATGGCCCCTGGTTTGCTGTGAGGCATGGATAAGCATTTTATATCTTGTAGAATGGAATCCACCTGCGAAGTGCCATTATTGGCCCTACAATTTGTATTTGCTCAGAAAACCTCTCAAAATGGGCAGGGGCAAGGTGGGCGGAAATAAAGAGCATCGAGAGTAAAGAGGGCTGTGCTAGCTACTTCTAGAGACATACTTGGGCTACAATGGAGTATTTCTGAGGTGATTTTAGAGTTCTATTACTCTGAAATATTCCATGAAGAGTACTTAAAACATGCTCAAGAACTCCGCAGGCATTCTTGGGGTACTGCTGTAACTCTGGAGTATCAGTAGAGCAATATTGTAGTATTATACAGCTGTGGAGCTCACCACAAAGAGTACTGGGGTTTTCTGAGGCACTTCTAGAGCAGTACTGAGATATTAAAAGTAATTTCGGGGCCTTCTTGGATTACTCCGGGAAATACCCACGCAACCATCAGTGCCTTCCCCACCCCAGCCCCACTCAGGCTCCGCCTGCATCAGGGCACAGCCTGGTCCCTCCCACCGACCCCGCCCCGCTTCAGGAGCCCGCACCTGCGCACAGTGCTCCAGCGTCCTCGTGGTGGCCACAGTTGTGCACACCCCAGCCCAGGCTCAGGCAGGCGGCCAGGCGGGGCTCGCCGCCTTCACAGTGCACGTTGTCTAGCATGATGTGTCCCGTGCCATAGCCGAAGAAGGCGTTAGTGGTGGCGGCGAGCGCCTCCCCGCAGCCCAACTGGCGGCAGACCACGGTAGCATCTGGCAGTCCCCAGTCATCGTCGCACACGGTGCCCCACAGGCCGCTATGCAGGATCTCCACTCGGCCCTGACACGGGCCGGCACCCCCAACCAGGCGCACACTGCCCTCACCTGGTGAGGGTGGGACAGGGGAGGGGGCAAGGAGCAAATCCCACAGGGCTCTGCCTCCCATCACCTCCTAATCCAACGCACTTCTGTAATGCCCTAGGCCCACCCCTGGCCCACCCCATACCCACATACCCACAGTGCATGGTGTCCCAGGACCTAAAACCCTGGAGGAGCTACTAACTCACCCTCAAGGCATTGTCCCTCACATTCCTGATTCGGATGGTTTGTGGGATCAGAGGACAGATTGGCTTTGACTGTCACTTCCTGCCTAAAAGCAACCCTCCCTGCCCTAGTCCACGCTCTCCTAAGACTGTAGTGAAAGCCTTCTCACCTTCCCAGGTGAAGCACCAAGGACTCTTCTTCCAGCAAGCCCTGCCTGATCTGTGATGGATTGGACCCTCTTCCTCTTCTGGACTTCCTGGCGTGTTTATCTGTTCCTTTGGGGTGTTACTTTTCATTTTCTTGTTCTACATTATTATCAGCTTTGCTGTGCATTTCTGACTTTCCCATCAGATTAAGATACAGTGCTCACCTCTCTCACTTTCTCCAACCTGGTGCTGACTTTTTAATCATTCCACAGGAATGAATCCTCTTTTCCTATCCAGGTGAGCTGCTTGAGGGAGTACAGCGGGTATGGTGGGGAGGGCAAATAACCAAACTCAACCATCAGTAATCCCTCTCTCTTTCTGTTTTAGGGCAGATATCAGAGACTGTCCTTTGGGTCCCTCTCCTGAGACCCAGGTGGGCACAGACATTGCCCTTACTTACCATTCCCATTCCTGAAAGTTGTAGGGGGCACCATAGTGGTTAACACTTTCTTTGTTGGGCGCTGCGTGGGCAAGAACTCTGGAAAGGAAGGGAGAATGACAAACGGGCATTTCTGGTTTTCATCTTCACACTCACAAGTATATGAGTGACAGGGCCCGGACCCCTAAGGTACCTGCGCCCAGGGTCTCTGGCCACACAAAGGGTCAAAGCCAGGGATACGAGAGGTGAAAGGGCCCTCTGCGTCCAGAAAGCAGTGGTTCTAGAGGAGCTCTTTTAGTTCTTAAAGTAGCATCACATCACTTGAGAAAGGTGAATTTTCAGGCCCCATCCCTGCAGATCTGCAGAATCAGAAACTCTGGGACAGGGCCACCATCGGAGCCATCTGGGGGATTTTCTTGAAAATTAAAACCACTGGTCTCAAGATCAAAGCCTCTTAGAGATTTCTGCTGCAACTCTATGCCAAGTGGACCAACAGCTAGTGTTGACCCCAATCATCTGGCTTTAAAAATGAGAAGGGGGCTTTGCTGGAACAGCCAGAGCCCTACATGAAAGGAGTAATGCTGGGTTTTGACTAAGGTCACACGAGCCAGAAGCACCACTGGGGCCCAGTGCTTCTGAGAGCCAGCCTGGGGCTCTTCCCCAGCACCATGCAACGCAGCCACTGGTTTGGCCTTCTACATGGAACAGTGTTACTGCTGGGAAGTCCCTTCATTTATCTAGCCTTCAGCCCTGCTGCCTGACAGAGTCTGTCTGCCCTCCTAGGTCACAGGGGTCTGCTCACCATCGCACAGGACAGCCACATCCTCGTAGTGAAAGCAGTTGTGGACTCCCCAGCCTCGGCTGCCGCACTCGCTCAGAGCAGCTTCCTGTCCCCTGCAGTCCACGTTGTCCAGCAGGATGGGGCCTCGGCCCTGGCCAAAGGCAAGGGGCCGCGGCACAGGCAGCGCCAGGCCGCAGCCCAGCTGACGACATACCACATTGGCATCTACCACGTCCCAGTCATCATCACAGACGCTGCCCCAGGAGCCACCATGCAGGACCTCCAGGCGACCCCGGCAACGGCTTGGACCCCCCACCAGCCTCAGTTCTGTGGAGAGGGTTGAGCTGGCACCAGGGGCATCCCTGGGTCCAACCTCCAGGATGCCCATCTTTCCATGAAGTTATGGGAGGCTTGGGAATTGTCCCTCCTAAGGTCTTATTTCTCCCTTTCTATGAAACGGGGAGACTGGTGCAATCCCTTTGGGGCATCTAAAATAATGGAGGTCTTCTCTCTGAGCACATGAGTACCTGGGCTCAGGACAGGGGTGGGGGAAGAAGGAGCAGGGGCACCTACCTGGAAAGGGCAGTGGGGTGGGCTGTAGGGCACTGGCTGAAACAGAGTGAGGAGAGCATTGGCCCCTCTCCCCCCTCCCTTTGCTGCCTGGCTCTGGGAGCACAGCCTCCCCTCCCACCACAGTCCTTGCTGTCATCCCCCTCCTCTTCACTACCCTCGCTTTCCCAGTCTCCTCTTCTCAGTTCCCTGACGGTCCCGGTGAGTCTCCTTGCTTCATTCCTCTCCTACTGGTCCACAGGCCACCCCAGAGAGATCCGCCTAAGACAGAGTAGTTTACCCCACTCCACTGCTACATTTCTCAAAGACTTCCCATTTCTTATGAGAGTCCCAGCCCTTGAGCTTTCTCTACAAAGCCTTCTAGTGTCTCCTGACCAGCTTCCCTTACTTCTTAATATGCCATCAATCTTGTCTGCTGGACTTTAACCACGAAGCCTCCTTTGCTTGAACAGTTCTGGCCAATCCTGCTCATCACAGCCCGTTAGAGCCTTCAAGACCCTGCTTGAGCCCCCTCCTCCATAAAGCCTCCCTGGAGAGCTCAGCTAAAAGTGCTCTCTACTCCCTCTGAATCCTGGGCACCACACACATGGTGCCGGACCGTCTGCCTGGAGACTTGGCCATGCCTGCCGCATCTAGGTGTCTCCCAGAGCCCTCTGCCCAGGGCCTGTTTCTCAGCAGATGCTCAGGAGCTCTGCCTTAAGTGTGCAAACTACTTTTGGGATTCATTATGATTTCTCCCAAAAGCTTTACCTAGATGAGTCCTTCCGCTTCAGCTCTCCTGTACGTGCATGCCAGGCACTGTGCTCACTGCTTTATGTGGCCCGGTTCACTGAATCCAGGGGTGTCAAACTCATGTTCACCGGGGCCACATCAGCCTCACGCTTGCCTTCAAAGGGCCGAATGTAATTTTAGGACTGGATAAATGTAACTACTCCTTAACTGTTAAGCGAGAGCTTGACACTACCACCGGGTTGAAACAAGGTGCCGGGCAGATAAAACAAGGTGGAGGGCTGTATTCTGCCTGCGGGCCTTGTGTTTGCCACCTGTGACTTAACTGTTAGCACAACTTATAAGATAGATAGGATTTCGCAGATGGGGAAACTTCAGGTTTAGTGAGGTTAGGCAATTTGCTCAAGGCCACACAACAAGGGCCTACCATTATGGCCTACCGAAATAGCCACACTCTTCTTCACCATACAATTCTGAGCATACATGGCCTGAGAGGTGGGGAGGAAACAAGGACACTGGCCTAGCACGGGCAATGAAAACTCCACGATAGCCCACTTGTGCACAGAGTATTGTGTAGACACTTTCATGTACATCATCTCAGAGAAGCTCACAACAATTCTCCGAGACATGTACTAAGGAACCCATTTTACGGATGAAGAAGACCCTAAAATAGTCCCTAGGTCATTTGATTCCATCTGTTCTGTTAGCTGCCTTTCCAACAGCCATAGGTGAACCCACCCCCTTTCCCTCCTTCCCTGTTTCCAATGTCCCTTAACTGCCCACACTCTGTGTACACCGATCCCTCATCTCTAGTACTGAGCCCTCCATTTCCCCAGCTCAGACGCTTAGCTCTCATCAACCCTGGACAAAGGTCAGAGCTGGAAAGAATGTTGGAAACCACCTCACTTAGAAACCACCTCCCACCGTAATATTACAGCTGGGAAAGTAGAACCAGAAAGGGAAATGTTTGGGGGCTAGGGGGACAGCACTCACCCAGTGGCAAGAGGAGAAGGAAGGATAGGGCTGGGGGGATGGGTGCAAGGGCCGTACTCCTGTCTCCAGGCCTCCACTCCCTGCTCGGATCTGATTGGGGACCAATTCGAAGCATTTCTGCTTCCTGGTGTGTCCAGCCAGTCAGTGGCCTTTCTGATGGTTCCATCATGGAGCTGGGGCAGAAGTCACAGCAGGAACATCTGGAATGAAAAACCCCAAGTCACTTCTTTCAGATGGAAGGGCCCAATGAGAGCTTCAGTTGGCGAAGTGACATTTCCACTTGGGTTTGGCATTCTGAGTGGAGTCAGCAGGAGCAACAGCTGGGAGATGAGAAGGAAGGGAGCGCAGATGGAAGCTAATGAGGAGTTCGTCGGGCTGGAGCAGAGAGCACGTGAAGGCGGATGGTGGGAGATGAGGTCGGAGGGTTGTCTGGGCCCAAACCAGACAGGCCACGCAGCCAGGCCCAGCACTGAGCTTATCCTCCGGGGAAGCGCATCCCAGAGAGTGGTGTTGGTGCCCCTGGTGCAACCCACATGCATTTAGGGGGTGAAAGATGAATATTTACTGTTTTATTTTCATTGCTTTTTTTTCAATGCCACCTATTTATAGCAAAGAATTCTGGTTTTCCATTTATTAGAAATAGCATAAAGTTACTCTTTAAAGTTAATTTAAATCAGAAGAAATGAGTCAATTAAAGAAAAAACATCAAGGAAACATAGTTCCCGTGACTCACAAATACGCAAAGGTGGTGAAGGGCTGGGAGAGTAAATGCCATTTGGGATGCTCTGCCTTTTGGGGATGGGAAGCCCTTGAGGATCTCGTTGTTGTTAAATTTTGGACGGAGATATACAAATAAAAAAGTACTTAAATCTTAAGTGTAGAACTCAGTGCATATCCACACTGTGTTACCAGCATACAGAAGCACTCCTGTGCCCCCTGCCCTCACAGACTAAATGGGGCAGGGGGTTTGCCGGCATAGGGGATGGTTTTGTTTGGGATATATTGAGATTGCAGGGACATGGAGCCCCTTGCAGCGCTCCCCACCCATCTCTCCCTGGCTGTGCCCCGGCCCTGGCATACAAAGAGTCTGGTTGGGGAGAGGATGAAAACCTATCTGGATGTGGGCATGGGGTTTTCAATACCCCATTCATGGGGCCCAGGACAGCCCCCAGTGGAATAATCAGCTTTTGTCTTCCCTTTGCCTGGCCTGGAGACAGCTGGGAGATGGGAGTTGAGAGACGTGAGGGGGAAAGCCACGGTCTAATCTTTGCTGAGGGGGTCCCTAGTGATCTGGGCCTGCCCCCACTTCTCCTGGGCCTTAGGCCGCTAAACTCTCAGGCTGCTGGGACACTGGCCTACAGATCAATATGTCCTTACTATGTGAGTACGGGGATACCAGCTTCCAGGGAACATGGCTGGGAATCTTCAAGTCTCCCCACTATATCTCCTGTCACCCCAGCCCAGGGATGAGGGACAAGACCCTTGATCCTGGTCCCTCCTGACTTCAAGTCCCAGCTGACCCAAGAGATCCCAGTGGGCCTCTTGGAGCCTGCCTACCTCCAGCTCCAAACTTGGTCCCAAGCCTGCTCCCGCTTCACTCCCTGGGAAAATTGGTCAAAGCAAGGCTTAACTGTTCCTTGCCCTCTTTGAACCTGGCTTTCAAAAGCACTCCTGCTCCCTCCCTGCCCTTCATTAGTGTGCCTTTTGCCCTGAACTGTTCCTTTAAGTGTGTGTGTGTAGGGGCGAAGGTGGGAGGCAGCAGAACACAATGGTTAGAAGCATCAGCTCCACCAACCACTAGCTGTGTGGCCACCTTACCTTGATAAGTAAGCCTCCCTGTCCTCATCTGCAAATGGGGCTAGTGATACACTTACCTCCAGCAGTTGTTGCTAGGTTAAATAAAGTTTATAAAAAGTTTAGCTTAGTTTAGCCTACTGACCCACTGTTAGTGTGGTAGCTATTATTACTATTACTATCTCCCCATCTAGACTGCTTGATGGCAGGGGCCAGATCTTAGTCGATAGCAGCACCTGACCTGGGTGAGTACTCAGGAAATGTTTGCTGAATGAGTAGATGAAGTTTAGTGCCGCAGAATCATGGAACGAAGCAGTCTGAAGGGGTCTGGGAGATGGTCAAAGACAACCTCACATCTGACCAGTGGGAAACAGATTACACAGACACACACACACCAGCGAAAGTGAAGGATTCATACCTGGGGGAATGTTCTGGGCTCTTTCTGTCCCTTCTTCAACAGTCAATCCAAGGTCAAATCACTTTTTCTGCCCTCAGAAGTTTAGGAGGGGGTAGGATCTCCCAAATGCAAACCAACACAGATCTTCCTTCTTTTCTTTCCAAAGCTGGAAGGTAAGCAGAAGCAAAACCTCTGTCCATGGAGCTGGCTGGTGGCCCCAGCCTGTCCCCACCTGACCTTAGGGGCAGAGGGGTACACAGGGAGAGTGGAGGCAGCCCGCACAGTCTGGAGCAGCCCCAGAGAAAGGGCACCCAGGCAGAGGAGGAGCTATAAGGGTAGGGGGACCGGTTTGGACTCTCAGGGCCAGGCAGCCCCTCCTCCCACCCCCCACCCCCCCACACTCCAGGACTCAGGTTTCAGAAAGGCCTGGATAGGTCTCCACCCCCCTGCAGGGCAGCCAAGCATCCCTGATCTCCTGTGATGGCCCTGATTCAACCCCTTAGTCCTGTTGCCTGAGGAGTCCCTTTGACCATGCCCTGACCCACGTCCCACCCCGGGGGTTTGGAAATGTGGTCACAGGAGCCAGCGTGGTGGGCTTCCCATGTAGTTGGGGCCTCTGATTTTGCTGATGATTTTGCCTTATTGTGGTTCCTCTTGAGTTCTGGTACCTTTGGACTTTGGTAGTTATTGGTGACAGGAAGTGGCATGAGACTTATTCTATAGTTTATAGCTTCAATAAAATTCTGTGCTGGAATTCTGCACTTTCTGGCTGGAACCGCAGAGCTAGAAGCCCCATAGGGTGGTTCCCAAACCTGACCATGCATCCCATCACCCCCAGGGACGCTTTAAAATATACATATAGATTATTGTCCCCACCACTACTGCCCCAGAGATTCCAATCCAGCAGTTCAGGGATGGGTTCCCCCTAAAAGTTCGTTTCTGAAAAGCCTCTGACACCCAAACATGTTTGGGGACCAGGGGTCTGGCTGAAGCAGTTTATGGTGCAGGTGGGAAGACCGGGGCCAAGAGTGGAGAGTGGAGACACAGCCCATGCACCTTGTGGGACTTAGTTTCCTGTCTCTCAGACCTCATCTTGCTTCCTGCTTTTCAGAAGAAGAAAATTCTCTGCTGGGAAGTCTGCCATCATCCCGCTCCCATCCCTCTTTTCCTCCTGCCTCTTCCTCCCTCCTCCGGCCTGAGGATCCACTCCCCCGCAGCCCAGACCCCAGCTCCTTCTGCTTTCTCAGAGACCTCCTTCTCTCCATCTGGGTGCCTTTTCACTTCCCTAGTCAGCTGCTCTTTCCCAACTGGATTCTTTGCTTTGAGCTTTTAAGCATGCTCTGCTCTTTATCATTAAAAGCGATGAACAGAAAACCCTTTCAACCTGTGTCGGTTGGGTCTTCAGGGTAGAAATGGCCAGCTGCTGGCATCCCTGTCATGCTCTGTCACTGGCTGGAAGATGCCTGCGAAGGGAGTGGCCTTGGCTTAAATGCTGCGCAGTACGTCAGAGGGTGCTAGACCGGAGGCTGTCAGCTGACTGAATTCCACACAGTTCATCAGCAAGCTGTCCCTCCAAGGCAGGTCTGCGCAGCGCATCTGTAACGCTGCCCCTGGACTCCACACCCCTCCTCTGGCGAGTGCACACCTCTCCCCTCCCCATCACAGCCAAACTTCTCTGAGGGGCTCTCTGCACGTGCACCTGTTTCCTCACCTCCCACTCACTGCTCAGCTCACTCAGGTCTGCCCTCTGTCCTCACCACCCAATGGAGGCAACTCTTCCTGAGGTCACCAGTGACCTTCTTCTCATGAGATTCAAGGAACTATTTTCATTCCTTGTTTTAGTTGGAATATGAGCTCTGATATGGTAACAGAGAGAACTTGTAGTTGTCAGTTTTTGGCTGTGATAGCTGCAAAACAAACAACCCCTAAATTGCAGTGGGTTAAAGCAGTGATTTTTTCAGCTGGTATGCCACGAGAATTTTGAAAAAATGCAATTTTGGACTATTTAGTCAGGGGAACTGACCTCTTTTCCTTAGATTGTCAAATAAAAAAATGACAACAGCCAACACAACAATGGTTGTCCAGTGTGAATAAATCAGAATTATATCTATTTTTCATCAGATTGGCAAAAAACTATAATATATTTTGGGGGTGCCACAGAATTTTAGTAACTAGCTTATGTGTGCCGCGAGATGGCAGAAGTTGAAAATCACTGGCTGAAAGCAACAATTACTTTCCTCCCATGGTTCTGCATGTTGGCTGTGATGACTCTGTTTCGGGCTGTGAGTGGGGTTCAGGTCTGCTCCATTAGCCTCTCGTTCTAGGACCCAGGAAAGGAACAGCCGTCACTGAGGGCATGCTCTTCCTGCAGAGGAGGCAGGAACCCAGAGGCCAAGCCAGGTCACGCAAGCACACCTAAGCCTCCGCTTTGGCACGATACACATCTCTTCTGCCCATGTTTCATTGTCTGAAGCAAGTCCCGTGGCCAAGCCTGTGCTCTTTCAGTGGGGCAGGGGAAATACACCCCTTCCCTAAAGGGGCGGAGGAGAGAAAATGAATATTTGCTTTCAAAACTAGTATAACCTGCCAGAAAATAACAGGCCTAAACGATATCCAAATTTATTTTTCTCTCTTACTGACAAGTCCTGGTAGAAGATCTAGACCTCATGACTGTGAAGGACCCAAATTCCTTCTCTCTCGTTGCTCTGCCATTCTTAACACAGGGCTTCCAAGCATGGTCCAAGCAGGCTGCTCAGGCCACTGTATCAGTCAGATGGGGCTGCCCCGTCAAAATGCCATAGGCTGTGCAGCTTAAAGAACAGAAAGTCATTTTCTCACAGCTCTGGAAGCTCTACAATCCAATGTGAAGGTTCTGGGAGCGTTTGGTTCCTGGTGAGGACCCTCTTCCTGCCTTACAGTCAGCCGCCTCCTCCCTGTGTCTTCACATGGGGATGGGGAGGATACTCTTTGGTGTCTCTTCTTTTAAAAAAATTTTTTTTTATTGATTGATTTCAGAGAGAGAGAGGGGAATATTGATTTGTTTCACTTTGCATAGTTTTCAAGATTCATCCACGTTGTAGCATGCCTCAGCACTTCATTCCTTCTTATAGCTCGGTAGCATTCCGCTGCATGTATACCACATATATGAGTTAATCTAATCCTATCGAGGATATATAAAGAACTCTCAAAATTCAACATTAAAAAAGCAAACACTCGAGGACTCCAGTCCACCCTGCCGCCTCCCACAAGCAAATTGGGCCCTTCTGGTGCTGGCTCCCGGAGCTATACTACAAAATTCCTGGGCTGAAGTCATGGATTTCATATTGAAACCCCGTTCTGGAGCTGAAAAGGGATACTTGGTTAAATGCAGGGAAGAATGGGCGAAGACCAGAGACCCAGCCGCTGCCCTCAGAAAACTACCTGTCAAAAGGTGTGTGGAAGGGCAGCTGCTTCGAGGACTTTCAAAATATGGAATGAAGAATATAGGCTCTGCATTTGGCATAATTCCTAGAAATAATCGCTTAATGTATATTCATAGCTACCAAAGCTATGTGTGGAATAACATGGTAAGCAAGAGAATAGAAGAGTATGGACTGAAGCCTGTTCCAGGGGACCTGATTCTCAAAGGAGTCACAGCTACCTATATTGAGGAAGAAGATGTTAATAATTACTCCATCCATGATGTGGTAATGCCCTTGCCTGGTTTTGATGTTATCTACCCAAAGCATAAAATTACTGAAGCCTACAGGGAAATGCTCACAGCAGACAACCTTGATATTGACAACATGAGACACAAAATTCGAGATTATTCCTTATCAGGGGCCTACCGAAAGATTATTATTCATCCTCAGAATGTCCGCTGGGAAGTTGTTGTGTATGATGACCCTAAAATTCCACTCTTCAACACAGACGTGGATAACCTAGAAGGAAAACCACCACCAGTTTTTGCTTCTGAAGGCAAATACAGAGCTCTGAAGATGGATTTTTCTCTTCCTCCTTCTACTTACGCTACCATGGCCATTCGAGAAGTACTGAAAATGGATACCAGCATCAAGAACCAGACCCAGCTCAATACCACCTGGCTCCGCTGAGTCCTTTGCCCCCAGACTACAGAGTGCAGGCAAGGGTTTGCTGGCTTCCTGTTCACCTTTCTCTTATAGTACAGACCCATAGTGGATTTTGGATCTCTGTAGTAAAAAATTATTTGTATTTTTTCAAGTTTGTATTAGCTTAATTTGCAGTGTTTATACACATATACAAATTCTGAGGATCCTAATTCTAGCTCAGAGAATATAAATTGGTCACAATATATTTCAGGTGCTAAAATCATAATAAAATGTCACTGTTACTGGCTTTATAATAATTAAAAAAGTTTGATTTAAAGTAACAGTTTTAGGTTTTGCTACATTCTTGAAGGGCAACAGAAATTTTTAACACCCACAAAAGGAGTACACAATAATGCATTTTAAGAGAAGATGCAACAAAACAAACCTTGATGATGGATAAATAACTAGTGCACCCGTGACCTATTAATATATTAATATAGTACTCATGCCTATTTAAATGATGATAAAACATCTACAGATTTATGAACACAAAAGTGATTGTCATTATCTAGCTTATATATCAGGTTTATGGAATTGTTTTTAGAATGTTTAGCTGCAGTGGCTTTTGCGTTACAGTATCATTGTCTTGCGGGAGAGTTGCATCGATGGGGTCTTTTTTCTTGATGTAAACATGTGTGCCTATTTTTATTAGTTAAGGTCTGATTTTTACTCTAGGTGCCTTTTATGTTCAGAATTCTTTCCGCTGGACTGGTATTTGCCCAAAAATAAATGACAGGAGAGAAGAAAACTTAAAAAATTTACAAGGGCTCCCCTTAGCAGCATTAACCTTGGCCACCAACTGCTTAGGCGTTTCCATTTCTGGCGTTGCATAAAACTCTTCTCTGGTGTGAAAAGATAAATACGCCTTTCCAAGGGTCTGTGACATGATTGTACCAATTTTTATTTTCTATTATTTCTAAAAACAAATGTAATAAATATTTTTAAAACTCAAAAAAAAAAAAAAAAGCAAACACTCCAGTTAGGCAATGGCCAAGCCATAAAAAGAGATTTCACCAAAGGCTATATACAGATGGCAAATGAACACATGAAAAGATATTCAACAGCACTCTGGCTGCTAGGGAGATGTAATTTAAGACCACAATGAGATATCACCACACACGTATCAGAATGGTTAAAATAGAAATAGTGAAAGTACCAAATGCTAACAAGGATGTGGAAAACACTGGATACATTGCTTGAGGGAATGTAAAAGTAGTTCAGTCACTCTGGGAAACAGTTCGGCAGTTTTTGGAAAAACTAAACATACACTTATACAACCCAGCAAATGTGCTCCTGGGCATTTGTTTCAGAGAGAGGGTAACTTACGTGCACACGAAAACCTGTACAAGAATATCATAGCAGCTTTATGTGTAACAGTCCAAACCTGAAAACCAGCCGTGGCTGGTGTGGCTCAGTGGATTGAGTGTGGGCCTGCAAACCGAAGGGTCGCTGGTTCGATTCCCAGTCAGGGCACATGCCTGTGTTGCACGGGCCAGGTCCCCAGTGTAGGTTGTGCAAGAGGCAACCACACATTGCTGTTTCTCTCCTTCTCTTTCTCCCTCCCTTCCCCTCTGTCTAAAATAAATAAATAAAATCCAAAAAAAACCCCAAAAACCTGAAAACCACCTAAATACCCTACAACAGGTACATGGTTACAAACTATGGTATGGCCAGTCCATGGTATAATTCTCAACAATACAAAGGAACAAACCATCTGTATAGGCAACAACTTGGATGGCTCTCAAAGCCATTAGGCTGTGTAAAACAAGCTGCATAAAAGATTACACACTGTATGATTCTATTTATACCATATTTTCAAAATGACAGATTTATAGAGATGGAAAACAGACAGTCATGTCCAGGGCTTGGGACTGGGGAGGAGAGGCTGTAACTGTTAAGGGTCATCACGAGAGAGATCCCCATGATGACAGAATGGTTCTGTATCCTGATTGCCATGATGGTTACAGGAATCCACACGTACGATAACGTTACAGAACCACACACGCACACTGTGTACACATCCCACTGCCGGTTTTGATACTGTACTGTCATTACGTGAGACGGAACCATCCACCGGGGGACTCCGGATGGAGGGTGCATGGGGCTTTGTGTACATTTCTTTGCAACTTCCTGCAAGTCTATAATCATTTCAAAATAAAACTATTTTTTTAAACTGAGCTTATTTACAAGAACAAAACAGATTAATAGTTAAAAATAAAAGCAAAAAATGTTTGCACTTCTCTAAATCATCTGCGGTGTGAAAAACTGATTCGGATAAGTGGTTTTTCCTGGTATGAGAAACTGCAGGTGCCCAGTGATCAGTTCACCAATTTACCTTCTCAAAGACCCTTTGGAAGCACCTGGCTGGGTTGGTGTGTAAGCAGATCTGCTGTGCAGTGTGTGAGGGATTTCACTGGGCCTCCACGTTCCGGAATGCCTTTCCCAAGTGGGGTGCCTCTCCCACTATTCAGCTTCCTGGGAGGGCAGAGACACTCAAATGCCTTGATGATTCCGTTTAGGTCATTTATGAAAAGCCCTCCTAATGCACTTCTTTTTTTTGTGATTAACATGTAGAAAATTATTGATAAAAAGGCAGAGTTTTAGTGAATATACATAAGGGAGGTGTCAAGAGGGAGTGAGGATAAGTGGAAGCAAAGTTTCTTGATCTGGGATCTTGGGAAACCTGTCTAATTTTTAAAAATATATTTTATTGATTATGCCATTACAATTGTCCCATTTTTTCCCTCCCTTTTATTCCCCTCCACCCTGCACCCCCCTCCCACCAGCATTTCTTCACCTTAGTTCATGTCCATGGGTCGTACATATAAGTTCTTTGGCTTCTGCATTTCCTATACTATTCTTAACCTCCCCCTGTCTATTTGTACCGACCATTTACACTCCTTATTCTCTGTACCTTCTCCCCATTCCCTACCCCCTGCTGATATCCCTCCATGTGATCTCCATTTCTGTGATTCTGTTCCTGTTTCAGTTGTTTGCTTACTTTGTTTTTGTTTTTTTAGGTTTAGTTGTTGATATTTGTGAGTTTGTTGTCATTTTACTGTTTATATTTTTGATCATCTTCTTTTTCTTAGATAAGTGCCTTTAATATTTCATATAATAATGGCTTGGTGATGATGAACTCCTTTAATTTGATCTTATCTGAGAAGCACTTTATCTGCCTTTCCATTCTAAATGATAGTTTTGCTGGAGAGAGTAATCTTGGATGTAGGTCCTTGCCTTTTATGCCTTTGAACACTTCTTTCCAGCCCCTTCTTGCCTGCAGGGAGAAACCTGTCTAATTTGTGGTGCTGTCTGCTTCTGGGGCCTGTGATTTTGCCCTGGAAAACTTTAGTTTAAGGTCACCTGTTGGGACTTCCTCCCAGTTGTCTTGAGTGTGACCGTGATTTGGGTCTATTTTGGCATGGCTTGCATGAACCTAGCTGGATTTTTCTTTTATTTTGATGGTAGTGAGGTGGTCAGCAGCACTTCATAAAGTCCTTCCCATTCAGGTGACAGTGCGTGTTTTCTTCTAAAGACCTTGATGTTCATCTGGTCTCCTGGTCAAAAGGGTTGGCAAGGCTTGTCCATCTACGGGGGCTGCCTCTTTCACCTTTCTTTATGACAGCTCACTCAGATGTGCCCAGGTCCCTTCGTCTGCAGCAGTCCTCAGGAGGAAGCAGTTTTCCCAGGCAGGAAAAGCAGTTTCTCAGCTAGCCGGTGAGGACCTTAACCAGCTGTGAAGCCCCCGCTCAGAGCGCCAAAGCTGGGCAGGGGCCTTAATTCGCTTCTAACGGCTCTCCCCATTCTCCGGAAATTCGTTGCGTTAAATCTGACCAGAGTGCACAAACCACCATTCTTTCTAGGTGCACCTCTCTAGGCAAGATGGCCAAAGTGAAACCCGGTGAAGCTCCTCGTTGTGAAATGGCAATCTCATTGTGAAAGGCCTCTGTGCTGCCACAAAATGCAGTTTCCACAGAATATACAAAAGGGAAATCAGAGGACAGAAGAGATGTGCCAAATATTTCCCCTTAGAGTCACTCAAGCTTCATCCTTTGATCTTTCCATAGGCAACTGTGGGAGCGTATTTGGTGAAGCACTGGTGTTGCCGGAAAGTTTCATATGACCAGAACCAGGGGGGCCATTATATTTGTCCAGCACCTTCATTCAAATGCAGCCTAGGCAGCGGAAGGCCTAAGAGCTGCCAAAGCGGAAACATCCCAAGGGAAAGTATTTTTGTATTGGGCAACCAATGGCCAGAGGAACCTTCTGGAAGCAGCTGCCACATTCTGAAAATCAAGCAGACCCCATGGACCAGAAACTGCATTCATTTTTTAAACACAATATTTTTAAAATTTAAAATTTAATTTTTAATTGCTGTAAAATACATATAACATAAAATTTACCATCTTAATCATTTTTCAGGGTACAATTCAGTGGTGTTAAATATATTCACATTCTTGTGCAATCTATCTCCAGAACTTTTTCATCTCGCAGAACCAAAACTCTACACCCATTCCCCCTGCAACCACCAATCTGCCTGTCTGTGTGAATTTGACCACTCCAGGTGCTTCGTGGTGGAATCACACAGTATTTGTCTACTGTCACTGGCTTTTCTCACTTAGCCTAACATCTTCAAGTTTTACGCGTATTGCAGCATGTGTCAGAATTTCTTTCCTTTTAAAAGCTGAATAATATTCCATTGTACATATTTATTTATCCATTGAAGTCATCTTTGATTTTTCGTTTTCTTATATTCATCAGCAAATTTTTTTAGCCCTACCTTCAAAATGTACCCAGAGCCACTCTGACTTGTGTGGCTCAGTAGGTAGGGTATGGTCTCACAAAGCAAGAGGGCACTGGTTCGATTCCCAGCCTGGGCCCACGCGTTGGGGTGGTCCGCAGTTGGGGTGCATGTGAGAGTCAACTGACTGATGTTTCTCTCACATGTAGATATTTCTCTCCCTCTCTCTCCCTCCCTTCCCTTCTCTCTAAAAATAAAAAAAGAAATAAAATCTTAAAAAAAGAAATATCCCCAGAGCCAAGCTCTTTTTACCTCTTCCATGTCATTATAATATAGTAACTTATTTCTCACCTTGGGTGATTTTTCCCCCTAGGGCCCATTTGGCAACTTCTAAAACCACTTTGAGTTGACACAGCTGGGGAAGGTAGATAATTTGTTTTCACAACTGAGTAAATGCTACTGAATATCCTACAATGCACAGGACAGGCCTCCGTGACAAAGAATTATCTGGCCTAAAACATCCATAGCACCGAGGCCGAGAAACCCTGCTCTAACGTGGGCCACTCCCATGTTGCACCTGGATTTCTATGGTGGCCTAATTGATCTGGCTTCCATGCTTGCCCCTTGAAATACATGTTCTGCTCAGGTACCAGGTGTCTTTTGAAAAGGCAGATCACACCCTGTGACCCTCCTGCTCTCATCCTTGAGTGGCTTCTCATTAGAATGAGATCCAGAGGCCCACAAGGTCCTTCATGAATTGGTCCCTGGCCACCTCCCTGAGCTCACCTCCCATCTCTCCCTCTCTCATTCATTCTGCTTCAGCCTCCCTGGCCTCCTGGCCATTCCTTGAACATACAAGCCTGCTCCTACTTCAGGGTCTGTGCACTTGCAATTCCCTTGGCTGAAGTTGTCTTTCCCCAGATATTTGTATGACTCCCTCCCTCACCTCATTCAAATGTCGCTCCCTCAGAATGTCCATTCCGACCACCCTCTCCAGATCAGCAGTCCCCGTCCTCCTCCACCCTCACAGTTCTGTTCAAACAGCTCGATGCTCCTGAACTCCAGCGTCACCCCCTGCCTGCAGCAGATGAGCAGGTGGTCTAAACGCCTGTCAGTCAATCATACACACACAGTCTCTTGGGAAGTGTTCAAGTGACCTTTCACTTTTAGTTCAGAAACATAGTCTGTGCTGCCTGACCCCTGAAAAAGGCACACCAGCACCTTTCACCTACATCTTGCTGTGTACAACATGGCCACGCCCAGAGCTGGCCGAGAATGTGCTCCACACAGCAGCCTGCTGGGCAGGGAACATAATATACAGAACATCCCCCACTTGCTGGATCTGTGTGCACATCAGGGAGAAGGAGTGTAAAGGCTGGGTGTGTGCAGTGTGGGCTTGGGGGGAGACAGGCATGTTTGTATAAGGCTGGTGGTAACAAAAATGGGTTCAGTGGTAGCATCTATGAAAAATTTAAATGTACATACCTCTGACCCACAAATACACTTCTAAGAATTGATCATGCAGAAATATTGTGCAAACACGGAAAGATAGATACACGAGGAAGTTCTGGTTTGTTGCAGTGGAAATATGGCAAATGTCTAGATGTTCAGCAAGTGGGCATTGTTTGAATAAATTGTGATACACCCATAGAATAGTGTTCTATTCAGCAATCAAAAGAAAAAAAATAAAGTGGAGCCCTGGCCAGGTAGCTCAGCTGGTTAGAGCACAGTCCTGATACACTAAATTTGTGGGTTCGATCCCCAGTCAGGGCACATACAAAAATCAACCAATGAATGCATAATAAATAAGTGGAAGAACAACCAAAAAAATGAAGTTATTTTCAGGACGAAAGGTGTCCTCACATCTTGTTATGTGAAAAGCAATTTTCATAGTAGTGTAGAATATAATTTCCATTTTAAAGTGTATTTTTAAAATAAGTTTTTCTTTTGGAATAATTTTAGGTTTACAGAAAAGTTGCCAAAATGGTACAAGAGTTCCTATATATTCTTCACCTAAGTTCCCCTAATGTTAACAACGATCTTATGTAACCACGATAAATTGACATTAATACATTAATATGAACCAAGCTCCAGACTTTATTTGGATACTACCAGTTTTTCCACTGTCTTCTTTTCTGTTCCAGGATCCAATCCAGGGTACCACATTGCACTTAGTAAGTGTGTTTTGAAATGATTATATATGCCTAGAAGAAAATGTCTGGAAGGATTCACCACAAACTGTTAGCAATGTTTGGGGGTAGGTTTTAATTTTACTTTGGAAATTACTTCTCAAGGTAACTTTAAAAATATATTTTTTATTTATTTGTTTTTAGAGAGGGGGAAGGGAGGGAGATAGAGAGGGAGAGAAACATCAGTGCAACAGAGAAACATCCATCGGCTGCCTCTCCTAAGCGTCTGACCAGAGACCCAACCCACAACCCAGGCCTGTGCCCTGACCTCCAGCAAGAGACCTTCTGCCTTTTGGATGATGCCCAGCCAACTGAGCAGCACTGATCAGGGTTCTTAAGGTAGTTTTTAACACTCCGTAATAAAAAGCCAAAACACTGTGCAAGACTTTGAAAAATAAGCATTTTCCTTAGCTGCCATCAAGGCCACATAGTCAGTCAAGTGCTCTGTAAATTTTATATGCCCTTTGACATTTAGCAATGGAATAGTGAAAAGTTTCCCGTATTCTCCAGGGCCTCTTTCCTTTTATACCCCTAAATTTCTTTTCACCTCACCCACTGAACAAAAAAATATCTACCAAAGCTTAGTCCATGGGGGTCCCTCCACCAAAATCTGGCTACAAAACTAACAAATGGCATAGAATCCGTGGCGTGCGCATAGGTGAGTCAGGAGAATGCCTGCTGCCCCCCCCCCCCCGCAGTTTGTAGCTATTATTCTCTATCACATGCCAGCTGTTTTGTCTTCCCAGGGTACAGGCAGACAGGAAAGTCCTCTGGTTAAAGGACTCACTGAATATCTAATACAAACTAGCTGGGGAAATGGGCATGTATACCCCAACATTTGTTTGTACTGGAGTTATTTGTCTGGTGTCGCTCCCCCTAATACCCACATTGGGTGTTTTCAACTCTACTATAAAGTGGCATCGAGACAGTAAGGTGTAGAGACGGAGGAACAGGAACGGGAGCACGATAGACCTGGGCTGAACCTCGGTTTGTGTCCTCAGTAGCTCTGGGACCTTGGGTATAAAACGAGGCCAAAGACATTTCCCTGGGTGGGTATAAGGATTAAGGTACTCAGCCTAGTCCTGGCCTATTGTGAGTAAATGCTAAATGGTAATTATTATTATTATCATAGCTATTTTTATCATAAATTATAAAAGTCCCCTAAAAAGTCACCTTTCTTTTATGACTTACGTGTTTTGGGGGGGCAGCGGGAATGGGGATCATATTTAGCAAATACACTCCACGTTACTCTGCTCTAGGAAGTTATATTTTCTTCTATAAGTTTTAAGGTTTTGCTCATTCACAGTCAGCTCTTTATCTGGAATTCATGTTTATGTATGAAATAGAAATCAGTTTTTCCCACATGGATAATAACTGTTACAGCTTTTATTGAGTTGTCCATCTGTTCCCTCAGTCATGTATCAGATTTACACATATGTAAGTGGCTGTTTTGGGTTCTGTTGCCTATTTCATTATTTTACTTTTTTGGCCAAATAGCATTCTGCTTTAATGATCATGTCTATAACATGTCTTAATATCTGTTAGAATGTGTCTCCTCTCACATAGTTTTTTTTTTTCTTCTTTTTTAAAAAAGATTTTATTATTTATTTTTAGAGAGGGGAAGGGAAGGAGAAGAGAGGGAGAGAAACATTGATGTGTGGTTGCCTCTCATGCGCCCCCTACTGGGGACCTGGCCCACAAGCCAGGCAGGTGCCCTGACTGGGAATCGAACCAGCAACCTTTTGATTCACAGGCTGGTGCTCAATCCACTGAGCCACACGAGCCAGGGCCTTTTCCTTTTCCTTTTTTTTTTTTTAACAGTTATACATGTTCAGCAATCATAAACAGTAGAAAAAAAACAAAACAAGTATAACTATTATTATGTCTAATATAATTAGCAGATAGGTAAAGACAAAATGGATTCTGAATTCAGTATCAATCTACAGGTTTACAGGCCTTGTCAATGTCTTGAGTTAGCTGTCCACCTCTGATTGCAGCAGTTTTTCATCCTAAAGGAGTTTTTTATTTCCACGGACAGGGTAGGTATCTATTCACAGTTTGGTACCTGATAAGATCCCTTCTTCTGAGGTTGGAGAGTATCTTTTATTTCATGTCTTTTCCAATAAACAATATCTTTAGGTGGCAGTTGAATGGTGTTTAAAGTGTTGGTTTCCTTGGGGCTGGCCACACTCACCTGACATGACGTGGGGAGCCAGAGGGGCATCACGAGCCCTTGCTTGTACCTTGCACTGGGGCCATGCCTGCAGTGCGGTCCTGGGGGTGCTTCTTCAGAATTTTGCCAATTATGCCCAGTAAATGTCAATGGAAGAAATGCCCAACATTGTAGAAACTTTTTATAAGAGTTTAAGTGATCTAAACAGACTCCATGTGCCAGGGGGCAAGATCTCAAGTGTTCCCAATTCTATTTCTTAGAAAGTCTTAACTTGTTTGGCTCTTAGCCTTTCCATATATAATTTTAGAGTCAGTTTCTCCAGTTCCACAAACAGACACATACATATCCCTGTTGAAATTTTGATAGAAATTATAGACTGATTTTGAGAGAATTGATATCTTTATGAATGTGGACTCTGTGCATTCAGGTATTCTTTGTTGATGTTCAATGCAGTTTCATAAGATTTTCCTCAAAGATCTGACAGATCTTTTGTTCGTTTGTTTTATGCCTAGTAACCTCGTATTTTGTTTTAGTAGCTGCTTTTGAAACCTGGGTAATACCCTTCTTCTGAAAATGGACCCCATTGTCTTCTCTTTCACTTGAATCTGACTCAAAGAGGGTTTATTTTTAATTCTGAAATTCTGTTTACCCTTTACCCAGATTCAGCAAATGTGAACATTTTGCTACATATGCTCTCTCCCTCTCTGTATCTCTTTACACTTGTGTGTATATGTATGTGTCTATATTTATATGCATTCTTGTATGTGTGTCTATACATGTACACACATGCATGCATATGTATGTATGTGTACATATACATCTATGTGCATATACAAACACTTTTTTTCCCTAAACACTGGGCATCATCCCGTCACATCAGGAGGCACCTGATGTCAGTTTGTCTCACTATTGGGATAATGTTTACTCCACTAACGGTTAGTTAACATTGACAATATGGCTAAAGTGTTGTCTGTCAGGTTTATCCACTCTAAAGTAACCACTTAATCCTTTGTAATTTATAAAAACTCTCTAGGGAGAAACTGTTTTGAGATTTGCATTCAAATTTCCATCAACTGGTTTTATTGTTTTTGTTGTGGTGAAGCATATATACCATGAAATTTACCATCTTAACTATTTTAGGTGTGCAGTTCAGCGGCATTCAGTACACTCACATCGCCACGCAACCAGCACCACCATCTGATGTGGCTCCGGCCAGCGATATCCACGGTCTTGTGGATGCGACGGACAAATTCACATGGACTATAAAAGTCTGGTGGAGAAAAGGGACAGCATGGCCACTCTCAGTGAGAGAGGGGCCCGACCCTTGCCTGGACAGGCTTTTATTGCTTTCTGGGAGCATTACATCAAGGAAGGTCCTCATTCATCATTGCCAGGCAGTAATGATCAAACAATAGGTAACATACAAAGAACTGTGAGGGCTTATTCTGAGTGGAGTCAATTAGCTAAAGGGCCATAAAACTTTGGGAAACAAACTCATTTCATGCTTGGACCCACATCAGAAAATTGAGGACATTCTTAGCAAAACCGGTTTCACAGGATTTTGTGCATTCTTCCTTAGGCCTGATCACCCTAGGGAACCTGCCCTTTCCAGCACAGGGCTGCACCGCCCTCCAGCATTGTTTCAGACTTAAGTCAGGCAGGGGAAGTAAGGCAGCCAAGAGATTAGGAGACTTCTTGCAGACAGAATGAGGACTCAGGCTATGTCAAAGCCAAGGGGCAAGGGTCCATCACCCCCTTTTTCTATAGTCCCCCAAGTCCTTCCCTGAAGGCCCCTTCGTGATCGTGCCTATTTTAGGTCATCCCTCCCTTGAGGAATCTTACCCATCATTGGCTAACCAGTCATTCGCCTGGGGCCAAGCACAGTGGAATAAAAGGGGGCAGAGGCAGCACCCCTGCCAGAAAAATAAGCTTTGTCTCCTTAGTGGTTTATGGTGCCAAGGTCTCTTTACTCAGCCTTAGCCATGCGGGTGTGGGGGTGGGGCCCAGGGTTACAGCCTCTGAAACCAGGCAGGGTGGTTCCCAACAATTATCCACCTCAGAACTTTCCCCCAGCTTTATCAAGATATGAGGACATATAATATTATTAAGTTTAAGATGTATAGCTCATTGATTTGATACTTTTATATATTGCAAAATGATCACCACCATAGATTTAGCTAACATCTCCATCATACTGTCAACTGATTTTTAACATGCACTGATAATTCTTGCCTGAACCTATTACTTCTATGATGGTTGCAAATGGTTATTAGCTGGCATTCTACTGTAAGGGTTTCCCTTTTAGGGAAAAAGTTTTCCCACTTATGTGTTTTTATGTAGGCATTTGTCACCAGCATGGATGCTCATGGATTCTTATTTTATCCAATGTGTAGTTATATTGTCCTATTCTTTTTGATTCACAGTTGTCTCCAGTTTGTCCCATGGGATCTGTCTCTCTCTCTCTCTCTCTCTCTCTCACACACACACACACACACCATTCAATTTGGTTCCTGTGTTCTTTTGACATGCCTCATCATTTTGTGAGCTTTTTTTTTAAGCATAACAAAATGTTTCAGAATCTCCTTGCATTTTTCTGGTCCTCTCCTGGGGTCAGACAATTCTCCAAGGAGCCTGCTTTTACAGAGGAATAGGATTTAAAAACCCACATCTGGGCAATAAAGAATTTTAGGCAAAACGGGCTGGTGACCATGCCTTCAGTGCATTCCGGCCACCAGAGAGCAGCACTTCTCAGAAAAACACGAAAGACCCAGAATCTGGGCTGGGTTGGGCTGGGCTGGCCAAGCTTCCTGATAGAGGTGTCTTTACTCCTCTTTCTGAAAAAGGGGAACACAAGCCCCCCACCACATCTTACCACCACTCCAGTAACACCCCATCCTCACCCAGACTCCCCCCACCAGTACATGCCTCACCCCGCCCTCACTGATTTCGTCATCTATTTTTTTCTGAAGTCTTCTAAGGGAGGTGAACTCTGAAGCAGAGGGCAAGAGGGGATAGATAGAGGCTTCAGGAAGGTCTGGATCTCTCATGGCCAGCCCTCCCCACTACTGCCAGCATGAACCGGAAACAGCTGTGGGTAACAAGCATGGACAGGCCCCTCCCCAGTGTGTCTCCACTCCTAAAACACAATCTCTCAGCTAGCTGTCCCTCAGGGCCTCAGCCAACTCCTTTCTGGGCCTGGTAGTCAGGGAACCCAGAGAGGAGGGATTGCACAGGGCAGGCCACCCAGGTGAGCTTGGAGCCTGAGCTCGGAGTTCCTATCTGCGTCTCTCTGTTGGCTGTCTCTACCGCACCCCCACGTTGATCAGGTCAGAGGAAGTTGGGGGGGCACGGTAATCTCTTCCCTCCATGTATTTATTTTCCCACAAGTAAACTTTTTAGAGTATTAAAAAAACACACAACAACAATAAAACCATCAATGGGGTATTTTAGCAACTTAAATTTATGGTCCAATTACTTTAGAAACAGGGATTTACAAGTGAGTGCACACTTCTACCCCTAGGAATTAAGTGCCATTACTTCTCGTATTTCCCCTTCCCTCCTGAAGGAGTTTCACACAGGCCTGGAGGAGTAGGCCATCAGCAAGTGCTGATCCTGCCAGTCCTTCCCCACCCTCTCCCACCAGGCCTGGTGCAGTGGCCTCCTGACCCTTGACTGCCATCCGACTTTGACTTCCAGGCAGAGACAGCCAGATCACTCACTTGCTTCAGCCCCCTATTGTGGCATTTCTCAACCACAGAGCAAAATCCAGCCTTTCAGCAGGCCCTTGCAAGCTCCTCCCCAGCCCGATAAACTGCACCACATCCCTCCCACCCACCCACCCTCATCAGAGACTCCAGCAATTCTGCGTTCCTGGGTTTCCCCCCCAAGCCCATCCAGTGCCCTTTCTACACCTCTGTTGACACAGCTGCCTCTACCTAAACTGACCTCCTCTCCTACCTTCCACAGTGTTGGGCTGCAGCTCCTAAAATTCCCCAGCTCCTAATGATGCCTCCTCCTGTTCTCACTCGGAATGAGCTCCCTGCCTTCTCTGATTAAATTCTCCCCACCCTTCAACCAAGACTTTCTCTTGGCCTCCCCCGTTGAGCTGGAGCAGCTCTGAGCTCCCTTGATGGGCTACCAAGGCAGGGCCAGCAAAGAGTGGACACATTGGGTGGGAGTAGATAGGGATGAGAAATGTGACTGGCCAGGCTGCCAGCCCACACTTCTCAAACTTTAATGTAAACACAAATCACTTGGGGAGATAGCGAAAAACCAGGTTCTGACTCAGGGGGCTGGGGTGGGGCTGAGAGCTTGCATTTCTAATGAGCTGCAGGTGGCACCCAGGCTGCTGCACGGGGAGGCCAATTTGAGCAGCGAAGGTATCGCTAACTGGATTGGCTGGGGAAGGGGGCAGGTGGGAGCCCAGGTGTGAGTGGTCACCATCCAGGGTATAAGATGGCAGGTGGTGACCGCTCAGCAGTGGCTGGTGGGAGTGTTTGTGGACATCATGGCGCGGAGTTGTGGGCTCTTCATCTGCTTTCTGCTCTGGGGAGGCATGGAGCTGTGCTGCCCCCAGGTCCTCTGGCAGGATGGGACCTCCCGCCTTGTGGTGAAGTGTCTGGAGGCCCAGCTTGTGGTCACTGTCAGCAAAGACCTTTTTGGTACTGGGAAGCTCATCAAGCCTGCAGACCTCACACTGGGCCCTGAGGGCTGCAAGCCCCTGGTCTCTGTGGACACCGATGATGTGGTCAGGTTTGAGGTTGGGCTACATGAGTGTGGCAACAGCCTGCAGGTGAGGTTTGGGCCCCCTTGGTGGCCCTGGCTTTGGTGGGAGGACAGGAGACAGGCAGCCCGAACGAGATGGGGTGTGTGGATGCGAGGTGGGACTAGGGCAGCTCCTTTCCCTTGTGGGGTGGGGTAAGGGTGGGGCGGCTGAGGCCTGAAGCTGGGCATTGGTGATATGCGGATGGGCTGGGGGAAGCTCTTGCCTCTAGCTGCCAAAATCAGGTAGGTGGGGGATGGCATTCAGAGGGGCAGTGCATTTTGGGCCAGGCTGGGGAGAGGGGCCTTAATGTAGCAGGTGTGTGTGGGAGGAGAGCCGAGCAGTCCACGCCAGACCGATTCCCTCAAGTGTGTGTGGTGGTGGGAGGCAGATACAGCAAGTCCTCAACATCATGAGTAGGTCTTGTGACTTCCAGCAAAATGGTGTATAATGAGGCCAATTTTACCACAGGCTAATTGATTTAAATAGAGCATCTCATCAACATTATAATGAAACTGCCGTACTCAGGCTAGGAGGGGTCTTCCAGCAAGGCATGGCTGGCCTGGGCACAGATCCCTACCTAGTCCATGATCCCCTGGACCAACTTCCTACTACTTCATGGAGAACCTCTCTTCCCCTCCATCATGGGGCCCCCACTTCTCCCTGTCCAGCTCTGGACTCAAATCTGGAGCCCTCCACCTGGTGCTCTGGATGTAGGTGTCGTTCCCAGAATTTGCCTTGAGGCCTCCTGGCCCTTTGTAGCTCTGGGGAGAGGGCTGGAAGGCCAGAAGGGTACAGTAGTTATTTAAGAAATTTTTCTAGCTTAGTAACTCCCAAACCCTGTGCATTAGAGTCAGCTGTTGAGACTAAGCTGGAGCTTTAAAAACTCCCAATTCCCACATCCTATACTAAATCAGGACGGAAGTGGAAGCCAGTCATCAGTATCTTTAAAATCCCAGAAGATTCTGACCTGCCTGACAGGTGTTTTCTGTGATTGGTTTCCCAGTCTCGCCTGATAAGGATCACGGGGGCCAGGACTTCTTGGGAATGACACCTGTACTGTCCCCACAGGACCATGCTGGGTTTAATGTCCTGTTGTCCTGGAGTTCTGAACATTTTCATTTTGCAGCGGGCCCTACAAGTTAGGCAGCTGGTCCGTCTGGGACACTGATTATGAGAAAGCTAGGACTTGCCTCCAAGACTGAGGGGTTAGAGCGGGCCAGGCAGCCATTTGGGTGCCAGGTGATCTCCAAACAAGTTGACTGGGAGGTGCAAATTGCCCCAGTAGCACCTGCCTGAGCTCTTCTGCTTCCTGCAACCACTGAACCAATTGGGCTTTCTGTGAAATGGGCTTGAGAACAAGTCAGAAGTGGGAGAGCACCATAAGTGTTAATTAACTGCTGTGGCCATGAATTCAAGTTTCTGGGACTTGGTGGCTTCTTTTGGCCCCAGGCCTCCCCTGAAAAAGGAAACCGGGTGTATACTGGGGCGGGGGAGTGGCAGCCTGAGCAGGGGAGCACATGCCTAAGCCTCTGGTACCTGCTTGGTGCCTGACAGGGAGCTGAGCCAGACCGCTGCAATGCCATCAACACCACAGGGGCAAATACCCTGAGGTGTGAGGGTGGAACTGTCCAGGTTCTCCCATGGGTCAGTGGCAGAGCAGGCTCCAAATCCGGGGCCTGTGTCCTCTCCACCTCCTGCTGGCTGCCCTCCCCGCTCCCTTGTACAGGTTGTGCCCACCTCTGGCAGGTGGGGTTGACCCTCCTCTTTCCTTCAGGTGACCAAGGATTCCCTGGTGTACAGCACCTTCCTACTCCACAACCCTCGTCCTGTTGGGAACCTGTCCATCCTGAGGACTAGCCGCGTGAACGTGCCCATCGAGTGCCACTTTCCCAGGTCAGTGTGGGAGGAGCCAGTTTCTGCCCTCTGCCCCTGGTGCTGAGGCTGCTCAGTGGTCACATCAGCCTCCCGGCTGCACCTGGCAGCATGGCTGCAAGAAGGTGGAAGTGTATGGGGCTGTGGTCACTTCCCTCAGCCCTGGGTGGAGTCAGGGGCCTGCTGAGTCTGCCAAGTCTCTAAAATGCATCTGGGCCAGCTGCCTCTTGGTGAAAGGGGTAGGGCTGCCCAGCCCAGGCCCCCTTGGAGTTCACAACACTTTTTCAGTAGTGTAGGGAGAGGTTCCAAGCTCTAACATGACCTGCTGTTTCCATGTGGTTTAACCCCATACAAGTATGTGGGTTGGGGGAAGCCCCTCCAGCCCTGCGTGCTAAGCACTGCCTGTGAACTTGGGCATTGAGGTGTGAGGAGGGGGTGACAGCAGCTTCTAACACAATGTGGGGCTGAGTGCAGAGTACTAGGCTTTAATCCCTGCCCTCCCCACTGGGAGAAGGTAGGGGAGGATGGTGCTGATACCATGAGGGCACAGGGATGAGCCGTGTGTCTGGAGAGGAGCAGAGGGAGGGGTTCCCAGAACAAGATCCTGGATGGGGGC
>PVIA01005306.1:0-67770 GCA_004024845.1 Tonatia bakeri
GGGGTGGGGGTGATCTGTCAGCCACAGGAAGACTCCTGCAAACGGCGGGACCCATCCCAGAGACCCCCCTTCTCCCTCTATGCACGGCTGCCCCTTGAAGAACAGTGTAGAGGGGGCTTTGGGGCGCTGACCCCTGCACAGTCAAAAACCCACGTATAACTTTTGACTCCCCAATAACCTGGCTACAGTCCGTCAGTATCTCAGGGGTCTTGGGTCCAGGACCCCCCGCAGATGCCCAAGCCCACATGTATGCAAGCACTATATGTAAAATGGCATACATACAGCCTGCACTCTGTATTCGTGTGTTCCCAGCCATGGATCGAAAATATGCACGGTTTGAATTCGAGGATGTGAAACCCAGATATGGAGGGCTGACAGTGTGTTTATTGAAAAAGAATTTCACGTTTAGGTGGACGATCCAGTTCCAATCCATGTTGTTCATGGGTCGCCTGTCTTGGCTGGACCAGTGCCTCTGTGTGAGGGAACCTTCGGGAGTTCTGCACCCGGCCCTTCCCTTGGAGAGTGGCACCCGGCTCGCACCAGGCAGCCTCTGTCCGCCTTCCTCCAAAGCAGCCCAGTCCCGCAAGCTCCCAGGCATGGAGCTGATAACCCGGGGTGTCCTGGGCGGATGCGCTGGATGCCCTGCTGTGTTGACAATGCTGACCGAAGCTATGGTTGCTCACCAGCCTGCCGCTGCCCCAGATCTGGTTAGGGCTGCAAGAGGGGCTGCCAGAAGTAGAGGACTGGCCGCACTTAGACCACCGTGCCTCCAAGGGACGTCCCCAGACTCTGCCAGAGGCGCTGGCCCACCTCAGCCCTGGCAGATCAGAAGCTCTGGGAGATGCAGCTGGGACTCGATGTGGGGCAAGTTCCTGAGTTAATTCTGATGCACCCCAAAGCCTGAGGACCGTGGATAACAGACAGTAAAACTGAGGCTCAGAGAAGTCACATGACGTGGCAGGATGTGAAGGCCAGTGAGTTCATGTTCTTGTCTGTGACACGAATGACCCGTGAGGTCCTTTTTGACTAGGCCGTCTTGGGAATCCACTTTTGCTAGTTGACTTTACTTGCCAGCCAAATGGGCCTGGAAGAGAGGGTGGGAAGGAGGTGGCTGGAAGCAGCAGGCAGGCTCCTGGAGCTGCCTGATTAGCAGAGGGGTTCCTGAGGCGGGGCTGACCTTCTGGAGCAGGGCTGAGGCAGGATGGGGGCTGTTGGGCCCCCGGGGCTCACTGGAGAAGCCCCTCCATCCTTTTTCTGTGACTTTATCTGTAAAACCCTGACAGCCACTTCCCTATATTCCACTACAGAGAGAATAAGGACTCACATACTGTGCCACAGGCAGTGCCTTAGGGGTGAGGACATTGTGTGGCTCAGGACAGCAGCCGACAACACCCGCCTGCCTGGAGACCCTCTTGAGCCCCTAATGTGACTGCTGACAGTGCAACAGTGAAAGCTGTGCATTGACCCTCCCCTTAGGGTCATGGGCTCCTACGACCAATTCAGCAGTTTCCGCGGGCCGTCCTCAATTTTCCATCCTAGAACCATCCTCAGATGAGGGCCAGCTGCTAAGGGCCCATGGGTTCGGACTTGGGACCCTGGTTTTCTTACTGGCGATGGGAAAACACAAAAAGGCAATTTAAAGTCAGATGAAAGCTGGAGCACGGCTTCCCGCTGAGCAACATCCCCCCACCACCACCTGACTTTCAGGGCAGGAGAGCAGCAAGGAGGGGCCGAGCGCCCCAGTGCGCAGGGTTCACCTGTAGCGTTTGATCTGTCTGACCCTGAGGCTTCAGATTAAGATGTCATATTTTGAATGCTCCGTGCCAGGAGGTGGGGGCCTGTAGTCTACCTTAACTCTCTGCTCCTCGGTGGGTTCTGCAGGTTCACGCAGCAAGCAGCACACGGAGCCACTCACCAGCAGAGGGCAGCTGAGGGGTTAACTCCCAAATCACAGCCGGAGAAGAGAACAGCCTGATCTGGAGCAGTTTCCCCAGAGCCATCAGCCCAGCATAGGAGCAGCGCGGGGTCAGGGGTACTGCCTCCTGCCCTGTCGCAGAATATGGTGACTTAGGAGTTAACGGCAGGCTGAACATCCCCAAACTTCCCCAGCACGCAGCTTTGAACCAATCCCACCACCTTCAGGGAGCGCAAAAGGAAAAAGAGTGTCCGATATGGAGAACAGCTTTGATGATCCTTCTTGTCTCTCCCTCCAGAACCTGGGATCCTCATCACCAGGCAGAAAGCACAGCAAGGAGAACACCCTCACGGTAAGGGCTCCCTCGGAGTGCCCACTGGTTGGGCGGCAAACTGGGGCTCTCAGCCACAGCTGGGCTGTTGTCATGACAACACAGACAGCCTGTGAGTAGAAGTGATGCCCAGCCTGGAATCTGGGAAGTTCCAAAGCTTGGATGTAGCCAAAGTTCCCCCTGGGTCCCCCTTTCTGTCGGTTTCACAGCTCACTTTTCTCTCTGGGGAGCTGGTGGAAGGATGGAGGTTGTGTGATGCAGAAGCCGTTTCTGCAGGGCGGGCAGGGATGGGATGACGGGGGTGGACTGTGCACTGTGCAAGTGACGGGGGTGGACTGTGCACTGTGCAAGTGACGTGGTGCACAAATTACAGCCACGGCAGGGTTGCCATGGTGCGGGGTAACTTCTGGAAGATGTTAAAGTTAAACAGCAAGAGGACAATTCCTAAGAATAGAGTTCCTGGGAGTTCTTGACAGCAAGCAAATAGCTTCTGCCTGGAGTGGCCATGCGCCTCCCAAGGCTCTTCCAAAGTCCACCCAGCCCCGATGTGCAGGCTGAGAAGGACCCCCTCACACCCATCGGCCCTATGCCTGGGCTGGTGGGTACTGGGCATCAGTGTCCCCTCCACGTGGGCAGACAGGTGTCCAGGTATTGAAACTGCCCGGGACCCAGAGACAGGAGCAGTGTGGTCCCCACTGTGCCACGCTGACACAAGCATAGCAGAGCTGGGAGCAGGCAGTCACTCCACCAGGCTCGGTCACACACACTTCAGAATGTCTCTGAGGGCCCCCAGGTGATGAGCCCAAGAGTGGGTGGGCTCCCTTGGCTCGTGCAGGCTCAAAACCCGGCTTGGGAGGAGAATCAGAGGTGGGCAAACAGTAGCAACAATAATTGCTGCCATTGCTGTGTGCATTTAAGATGCACAAGTAGTGGGGGGCTCACTTAGCTCCCCACTCACTGGCTGAGGTGGGGGCGATGGGACCAATGTCATATAGTGATTGCAAACTGGGACTCTGAAGCTGCAGTGGCAGCTATGGGGCCTGTCCGCCAGGCAGCAGCCTGGGACAGGTCTCTCTGTGTCTCTGTCTCGTGTCTACATCTATGCAGTGGGCACATGGCGGGCGTCTGTGCCACAGGGAGGGTGTAAGGATGGAGTCCGTGTGTGGTAGCACTTAACACAAAGCCTGGCACTAGTAAGTGCTCAGTGCAGACTCATATTCTCATCACACTGTCGACAGATGAGGAAACTGAGGCACAGAGCCATACCCCACACAAGGCCACACAGCCGGGAACATTGGGATCCCAGACCTGTACTTTCATACCTCACCTCGCCCCTGCAGCAGAAGCTGCCTCCTGAGATGGTCTACTTTTGAGCTGCATGATCATGGGCAAGGGACTTAACCTCTCAGTGCCTCAGTTTCCTCACCTATGCCAGAGCTCACACTAGGTCATTGCAAATGAACATTCTAGCTCTAAAGGCTCAGAACGCCAGCATACCCCACAGCTGTCTTCATCCCCCTCCACTGCCACAGCCTCCCTCTCCCCGGACTTGACCCTCCCACGCACCCTCTTTTCTGTCTGTCCACCAGGCCAGTCAACTGAGGGGCTCTGAGCATCAACACTATTGACATTTCAGGTTGGGTAACTCTGCTGTGGGCATGGAGGTGGGACAAAGTCACCTCGTGCTGTGCACTGTAGGGTATTCACCAGAATCCCTGGCCCCTACTCACCAGAAGCCAGTAGCAACACTTCCCAGGTGTAACAACCAAAAATGTCTCCAGTGTGCCAGAAGTCCCCACGGCAGGGGAACAGGGTACAGTTGCCCCAGTAGACAGCCATGAGTTAACTTCGTGGTATTGTGAGGTCTGCCAGCAAAGTCTGTCCCACACTCGCTGCTTCTCCACTTCACGGCGCTGCTCCAAGCCACCATCACACCTGCTGGTCCCCGCAGCATCTCCCCTAGCGGCTGAGGTCACCTGCATTCCCCCACCAGTGCGTGCTCCACGCCACACCTCACCCAGGAGTGGCTGGGTCACGTCACTCCCCTGCCAGGCACTTCCATGGCTCTCACACCAGCGAGGTCCCCTGTGGCCTCAGTGTCGTCTGCTCCCAACTGCAGCCCCCGGCCACATGAGCAGCATGTTCCCAACCATGTGGTGTGCCTGCAGATGCCGGGGCCCTTTTCTCCCTGCGGCTCTCTTCCCCTCCCACCCCCGTCTGACTCTTATTACTTAAATAGCATTCCCTCTGAGATTTCCCTCCACGTAGTCCCAGCACCCCGTGCTTATCCCAGTGGTAGATTTATCCCAAAGTATGGCAATTACTTACTTACTTGTACTCCTTCCTCACGAGGCTGTAACACCGAGGAGGGCAGACACTATGCCTTCTGTGTCTAGCCTGTGGTCATTGCACCGAGAAGCATTTGCTGAATGCCGTTGGGTGCCTGTGCTGTGCCCGGTACGAGGGAGACAGCAGGAAACAGTGGTCTTCCTGCCCCATGGAGCAGACAGTCTGGCAAGGAGCAGAAACGCTAAGTAAACAGTCACGAGCAGAGTAATCACAAATGTCCGTGTACATGGTGCTGGGAAGGTGTGGTACAGTGTGTGGCGCCAAGCGGCCATCCTGCGAGGCAAGCAGACGGCGGGTGCTCCAGGCACAGCAAGCATTGTTGTTGAGACTTGAGCTCTGCTGTCAGTCCTCTCCATTCAAACACTGTCGTCCTGTGATCCTCGGCTTCCTCATATGCAGTGAGTGGGGTTGCTCAGAAGATGAAGTGAGAATGCCTGCAGAGCTCTAGGCAGGGTGCCGGACGGAGTAATGCTCCGCAGGAATTCCAGAGTCCTTACAACTGCCTCCTGGGGGCAGAGAGTGCAGTCCTGAGGATGCCCAGCAGGAGGTGCAGGGGTTTGTGAGGATTTGGAGAGCTGGGAGTGAGAAATCCCCAAACCAGCCCACAGAGACAGGAACAGCCACCCCGAGAGCCCCCGCCAAGGACCAGTGTCCCCACAGAATGGCAGAAGCCACAAGAGGAATGAGACATATCCTCCCCGATCTCCTTTCCCCCAACCCAGCTGGCTCTCCTGCAGGGGTTGCTATGGGGTGGTTTGGGGGGCCCCTTGCCTTCCAGATCCCAGACAGGGCACTAGAGAAGATACTATACCACCCCAAGTGCCTTCAACCTCCAACTTCCATGGTTCTTGATACCCAATAGAATGTCAGTTAATGTATCATTAAGTTGAGTTGAAATTTTCATGGACAAATCATCAGGTAAACTAAAGATGGACTGTGGTTGCCATTATTTGATGAAACGAGACTAGCTGAGACAGGAAATGAGGACTCTGAAACTGGGGGCTCCATGCCTGGCTTCCAGATTGCTGCAAGAGAGACCCACACCACAGCCGGTGGTCAGAGGCCTGGAGGAGACTCACCTTGGGGCATGCCTCGGGGTATCAGCCCAGAAGGAGGGTTGGGAGAGTGTTGCCTTCTGGGCATAGAGAGGCGGCACCGCCCCACTCAGGCTCCTGCGGACCAACCATACCTTGGGTCACTGTGGGTGCAGTGTTGGAAGAAAACTCTCCACCCCTCATTGGGGGTGCCTCGGGCTTCCACCTCGACCTTGGTGGAATTTAGTACTGCTCGTCTGCGGGGATCTCTGGGTCATTCACACCCCTGACCCTTCCTACCTTGTCGTGCTTCCCTCCAGAGTGGGAGTCCCCTCCGGGACTTCAGGCAGGTGTCAGCATGCGGCAGGAGGGCTCCTTTCATTGGCTGGACTCGTCCATGCTCTCCTCCCAGGATGGGGTTGGGGGTGGGCTAGATTTATTTCCCGCCACCCTGGAGCCCCTGAAACAACCCATGGACCTGACTCAGCTGGCATAGGAGTCGTTTTGGCTTACATTGTTGATGTTGCCATTATTGGCCTTGAGTTAATTTGCCCACATTTCAAATCTGAGACACTTCCCAGGAGATTCCCGATGCTAAGCTTCTCTCAGGTCATCACCTAACCTGACAACGCTGGACTCCTCATTCTGGCTCTGGAACAGGAGGCGGGAGCAATCTGCCCCTTGGATAGATCTCCCTAGACTCCCGCACCCCTTCCCGAAGCGGAGGCTGGTCATTTCTGCACTGAGCTGCTGTTTCTGTGACCCACAGGCTGAGCTGCTGTTTCTGTGACCCACAGGCCCCTCACTTGCTGTGAGAGCTGCCATATTGGAGTCAGTGGCTTCTGTTCAGAACCCCGGGGGGTTGCTGCCCTGTTCTTGCCTTGACTGGGTGACAGCCCCCACTTCAGCAGACACTGGGCTGCAATGGAGGGCCCAAGAAAGACAGGGCTGAGGCCCAGCGAGTCCCTGCGGCTCCCACAAAGAACAGAGCAGCTGGCCCCATGGGAGGGACCTGTGTTTAAAGCAACATCAGCAGGACCAGTGAGTGGCAAAGCCGTTCCCCCCGAACAGGGAGAGCGGGAGAGCCTGAGACAGGCCCCAGTAGTTCCGCACTGCACTCTCCAAGTCTGCACCTGGATTCTAATTTTTAACATCTCTGTTCGTAGAATACATCTTATGAGATAAAAATTCACAGGGTCGCTTTACACTCCTGACCTTCATCCACATAATTCTTTTCCTTGGAAGCAAATGGTGTAATCAGCCTGCAGAAGTATTCTGCATGTAAATAGCACAGATGGTGGTACACCATAAATATTCTTCTACGCCTTGCTGCCCCTACCCCACTGTCTGTCCTGACGCACCTTCCTCCTCAAGCCACAGGAACCTTCTCTGTGTCTGTCACCACGGGTTCGATTCCTGTGGGTGCTTGTGTGTCTCGTGCTTTGTTTAACCATTGCCTTGCTGATGGACAGTAGAGCTGTGTCCAGACTTTTGCTATTGCAGGCAGTGCTGTGGTGGAAAACCCTGTCCACATGTCACCACACACCTGTGCAAATACATCTGTATGATAGATACTTCAGAATGTAGTCACTGGGTCAAAGGCTCTGAAAGTTTGCAGCTTTGATGGGAATTGTTACTCTGCCCTCCAGAGAGCTTGTGCCAAAGTCAGCCAGCCACTCTCGGGTGGGTGTGAGCACTGGTTGCCCCCCATTTGAAATGTCGGCCGCTGGAACATCTCAAGATCCCCGTGTGTGTTCTATCGAGCCGGCCCTGAACGGAGGCCTCTGTAGTGCTGTGTCGCAGGAGCACAGCCTTCCCCACTTCTTCCAAGCTTCCCGCCAAGTCGTTTTCTTCCCCGTTCTGTGCCTTGCAGATAAACTGTGTGACCTTCCCTCACCCAGACACAATGCCGGAGCAGCAGCTGCTGAAACCAACAGAATGGAGCTATTGCGACTATTTCTGGGTAAGTGGTGGCTCACTTTCCCTGCACAGTGGCCCTGAAGACCACCAGTGGACACCCAGGAGGGGTGTCAGGGGCTTGGCGCTCGCAATACCGGGGGCCTCTCCTGTTGGAACCTAAAGTGCTGGTGGCAGATCGAACATCCAAGGCAGGAACTTAGGGCCCCTTGGAATCCAGGTCGTTCCGTAAGTCTCAGAGAATTGGCGGGGTTTTCATTCATGGGAATCCAGACACCCTGGGCAGAAAGCAGGTGCACCACAGGGCTGCCTTCTCTGCTGTTCAGTAAAGGCAGGAGGCGAGAATCAACTTCAGTAAATGAGTCTGGGCTCCAAAGCTGCTCTGTCACACTTGTAGGTGACCTTGAACAAGGGCTATACCCCTCGTGCCTCCCCATTTCCACTGAAGTCACCAGGAGGTGGAGCTCCAGGATCTGTAGCTTTGAGGATTCTGTGGTTCCAGGACGTCCGCACATTGTTTCATGGGCACAGTCTCCGTCCCGTCAGACACTCGGAGCTCTGGAGTGAGCGGAGCTCTGGAGTGGGCAGGGCGGCGGCCGCACAACAGGATGACGTGCTCCAGGCCACTGACCCGCACACTTAAATGGCCTCCATGGTAAATTCTGTTGTGTGTGTTTTTCCACAACTAATTATCTCTTGACAAATGCACAGTCCCATTCCTCAGAGCCCAGGAGCGGTCCTGAGCATTCGCATGTTAAAGTCAGCAATGACTTGCAAAATGAGGTCACTCCATTCTAGAATGAGACAGTGAGGATGGTGGCACAACCTCCAGAAAATATTAAAAAGCACCGAATTGTACAGTTTTCCTCTACCCTCACCCAAGGACATGCTTACTGATTTTAAAGGGAGGGGAAGGAAGGGAGGGAAACATCAATTAGTTGCCTCTTGCATGCACCCCAACTTGGGACTGAACCTGTAACCTTGGCATATGCCCTGATTGGGAATTGAACTGGTGACCTTTCAGTTTACAGGACAACACTCCAACCAATTGAGCCACACCAGCCAGGGCCCAAATTGTGTACACACACACACACACACAACACCTTTGGCAAAAACTTATTAAGGAACAGTAAGTGAAATAAAAAAATAAAAACAATTTTTCACAAAGGGGTACCAAATGGATCATCACCCCTTCTCAGATTTGCTAACCAAGCATTAGATAAAAGTGCTTCTTTATTTTTATGAAATCACTTGTGCATTAGATATTCAGTCGTCCCTCTTGCCCTCAGAAGGGGCAGCTCCCGCTGTCCCAGCTGTGTTTCTTTCAGGTCTTCTGAGGTCTGTGCAGAGGCAGCAAATTTTATAAAAGGGTCTCTGGCTTTGGCATCAGAGGCCTGGGTAAGGGAGCTCAGAGGCGAGGGTTGGCAGGGTTCAGAGTGCAAGACTTCACAGGCCCTGTAAGCACATTGGGGTTTATTTTGTTTGTAGCAAGAAGATACTGGAGGGCATTGGCAGAAATGTGATGTGACCTGATTTCTGTGTGTCGGGCAGGGAGGACCGTGAACCAGCAGGGGTTCAAGTTAGCAGGTGGGCACAGGACACCAGGAAGGAGCCATGGAGATGGAGAAAGGACCTGGGTTTGGAGACCTCACCCCTAAAAAGGAAAGAAACGGTGTTCAGGGGAGAGTAGCTGGAGCCCCAGGAATGGGCCCCAGGGGCCTGGGGATGGGCGTGTGGGGGTTGTGTGGAGGTATTCAGCAGCATCTAAAAGCTCACCACATGCCAGTTAGTTCTCACCTTCATCCAAGGTCTGCGAGGACTCTGAGGTGCACTCAAGTGGTTCGTCTCCCTGGCTGTCCAGGCCCTTTCCTTTCAGAGAAAGCTTCCTGCCGACGCGGTCAGTAAAGCCTGCTTCTTCAGGCTGGTTTCTCCCGGGTGGAGAGTCGCTCAGCATATTCATCCTATGTGGGGGCAAACTGGGGCTCAGTATTTCGGGTAATTTTTCTTTTGCTTCTTTATCAAGATGTAGCATTTATATGATGAAAGGCACAAATCCTAAATGTACTCGAGAGACTTAACTGGCCAGAGCAGCCCCACGGTGACGGGGTGCACTCCGGTGGTGGCGACCTCCCTGTCACGAGAGGTGCCACAGTGCAGTCAGAGGGCCGCCGAGGCGAGGAGGGAACACCACAGGGTGTCTGTAAAACCTTCCATCTGCTCTACAGGGGTTCTCTCCAAGCACCACCAGCCCCGTTCCATTCCCCTCCCTTAAAATGTCCATTCTGGGATCTTAGCGATGTAGCCCACTCCTGTTTCAGGGGCGGAGGCCCGAGGACGCAGCCTAGGGTCGGAGACCTGACCACGGCACTCAGTGGCTGAGCCGACCCCTGACCAGGATTGCCAGTGATGTGCCTGCACCTCTCTGTGGTGTCAGAGGGCACATTTTTAACTCCTTCCATTAAATACCAAAGCATTTGCCCCTGGAGTCCTAGTGCGTGAAGGCTGTGATAGAGGAGGTGCCAGCCAGAACCTAGGAGCTCTGAGGGTCCTGTGGCTGTGAGGGCTCTGATGAGTGTCCAGCAGGGCAGGCCAGGCTTGGGGGGACGGGGGAGCTGAAGAGGCTGGGGGAGAACAGAAAGACACATTCCAGAAGTGCATGTGAAACAAAGCAAAAACATTTAGTTTTGAAATTTGAGGAGTATTTGTTTGCAAAGTGAATTAGGTACTAAGTTTCCATTTCATTGACTTGGCCATCTTTTCTGAGTCTTGACTTTCAGTTAAAAGTAATAGTAGATAGTATTTACTGAGTACTGAGTATGCGCTGAGCCATTTCCACATATCTGTCCTGAAGTGACCCTATGCAGTGGGTGCCATTATGTCACCAGTGTCCCTGATGAAGTAGCCCAGGCATGGAGTGAGCAAAGCACTTGCTGCTGAGGTCCCCCAGCTGGGGTGTCAGCGCTGGCCGCCCGCCCTTCCCCGCTCTGGCTTCCCTGCGATCCACTTTCTCTCCAGAAGCCACTGTGAGCGTCTATGAATGCCCACTGGAAGATGTCCCTGCCTGGCCAGTGCAGGAAGCTGACAGGAGATGGGATGGTTTAGGATCAGGGGCACATGCACCCAAGGACACAGACTGCTGCAGCTTGGAGTCCGGATGCCAAGACTCCCCAGAGGACCAAGCCAGCCTCAGTAGCCACCTAATTGAAAGTATCAGGCCACTGGGGATCAGACCTGTGCTCTTGGTCACCTGCTCTTCCTCCTCTTCTTTGCAGGGTGTGAGGATGAGGGGCATGGACGTGGGTGGCAGCAGCAGGAAGGGCTTTAGCATCAGAGAGCACATGAGAGCAGGGCACCAGGAGTGTCACAAGTCAGGGCAGCCAAGGCTGGCACTTCTGTCCTCCCTCTCAGGCTGCTAGGCCTGTCTGGGGCCCCTCAACGTCTGCCTTCCCTGTGCTCTGTTCCCGGCAGTCACCAAAACTCTCTGTTTCTGTTTTCTTTCTAGGCTGATAAGAAAGACCCCCAAGGCAACGGCACTGTGGCTGGGTTTGAACTGCTGCTCCAGAAGCAACTGAAGGGCAAACAGATGCAGAAGGAAATGTCAGAATTCATTCGGGAAAGGTGAGGCCTGGGCCCTCCCAGCTCTGGGCACTGGTGACAGTGCCTGTGTCGGCCTCTTAGCCTGAGGGGACTGAGCTCAGCAGGAATGAGCCCTGCACACCCAGCACTTGGTGTTAGCACCAAGGGGAGTGTGAGACTGGAGTCAAACTCATGGCCCTCAGGACAGATCTGGCCAGCAAATGTGTTGTTTGGGCCTGTGCAGTGGTTTTAAAGATTTGAACCAACATTTTCGTAATTGGTAGATTTGTACATTAAGATCTGGATATCTAGCATCTCTGGAGAAAGCAGTAAGTGGCTCTGCATCCCCAGTTTGCCTCAGTCTCCACCACTCCCTTCTGTCCCCACACAGACTACTTGGCTCCTTTACTTACCTACCTGCACGGCCCTCCTGGAGCCCTGTCCCTTAGCATGACAAAAAAGGAGAGTGTTACATTTTTGTTCATCTTTGAACCAAATCTGTGCTCTTGACCTGGTCATATGGAACCGAACCCCTTCCCCTTCCCCACTCCCAGCCCTGCCTCAGGGAGCTCAGTCCAATGGGAGAGTCGGTGCAGGTGAGCTTGCAGAGTGCGGGGACTACAGTAGTGGTTTAGATGAACCAGGTAAGGCAATGAATTCGGCCTGACGGAAATAGGAAAAGCTGCAAAAAGAAGTTCTTTTTCTGTCTCCCTCTCTCCAAGTGTTGAAACCCTGGTAAGCACACCTCACGTGCACTCAGACCTGCCCCCCCCTCCGCATACACTACCCCCCTCCATGTGCACACGCACGCACACAACTTCCTTTCTGGAGCTCCCAGAGCACACTGGAAATAGTTACAGTAATTGGCAATACATTAAAAAATATTTTTTTAACTGTAACAACAACAAGCAAGTAATAATTCTTTGGCATCTTAAAGCACCTCTTCTTTTACTAGCCCCATTTTCTGCTTGTATAATGAAATCTTTATTTTGTGACCCATTAAACTGGTAGGGAATTGAGAGGTTGTGTAGGCCAGGTGCAAAAAAAAAAAAAAGCATAAAACAGGCAAATAGGAAAATGGTTGTAAAAGCTGTAGTTTGAACACATTTTTGCAAAAGTATCAGGTATACAATAAATTGGAACCTGCCAGTTGAGAACTCTGGTCTTTCCTGAGATGTGTAATTCCTCTCAGTCCACCTTGGGGTCTCAGAGGGAGGGCCTGTCAGAGCCAGGAGAGGTGCAGAGTGGGGAGCACACAGGGTAGGGGACAGGTGAGGATAGGGAGCAGGTGAGTGTGGTTGGCTGTGGCCTCAGCATGAGGAGGTGGGCAGGAAGTGCAGGTGAGGCAGGCCCTAGGGGTGACATTCTGGAAGCAGACGGACCTCCTGCCTGGGGCATGTGGTTGTCCTTGAGACCTTTGGAGACTTGCAGTAAAGAGTGCGACCTGGTAAGATCTGCCTTCCAGAGAGAGCTCTTGGCTACAGGCTGGAAGCTGTTGGCTGGCTGTCCCTCTCACCCTGAGGAAGGCGGGGCTCAAGACAGAGCAAATAGAGAGGAAGTGGTGACTGCAGAAGCCCTGGGGAAAGGCCCCTGGAAGCGAAGCAGTGCCAGAAGGGACCAGATTGTGGGTCTCTCAGTGCCGAATCATGGACTAATAATTACTCGGTTAGGCCGCCCTTCTGAGAGGCAGGAAGCAAGCACTGCAGCCCCGGGAATGTCTCTGGGGTTCTCCCCATTTGCGGAGTGAGGGACCAGGGGCAGAATACCTCTGACAACACATTGGCCACGGCTGCACCAGATAACACAGAACACTCCCCGGAGAGTTGCCTTGGAAGAGTGTTGGGGCCTGGGATCCAAATTCAAGGCAGCTTCCCTCTCTGGGGAAGTAGAATCAGCCAGCTCTGGGCACTGCCTGGTTTCCATGGAAATACTCATGGCCTGCAGGCTTGACAGTTACAGCCATTGGGGTCTGGGAGACAGGAAGGAGCACTTCTGTTTATGCCAACTTGGAGGGCCTAAACCCAGAGCTCTGGGGCTGGAAGGGAGAAGGCAGCACTGGGTGTCCTTGTGGCCTGTCATGAGTCACATTCAATTCACTTAAGGGTCTCCTGTGTATCCAGCCTGCGTTAGGAGCTGTGCAGATGACAGCTTTTCATCTGTACAACCTGGAGAGACAGCTGGGAACAGCCCATTTTGTGGATGAGGAGGTTCAGACCATTTCATGTATTCGTTCCTTCAACAGATATATTTACTAAGCACCTACTATGTGCCAGACAGACCAGAGCCACGTACTTTCAGAGCTTATGGTCTGATGGGTTCCTTACCTGGCTAAGAAGCGGCAGGGCTGCAGGTTAGACTCGGAGTCTGGTACTGCAGAGCTGACGTGGGGTTTCCTCCCTTTGCAGGATAAAGATTGAAGAAGAATACTCGAAGAACTTAGCTAAGCTCTCCCAGAGCTCCTTGGCCGCACAGGAGGAAGGGTGAGTGGGGAGGACGGTGATGGGAATGGGGAGGGAGAGGAGGCACTCAGGAACAGGGACCCCTTTCCACCCACCACTGATTGCTGCCGTGGGCCTATGGGATGGGGAAGTCTCCACAGGCCTGGCTCCAGGTGGGTGCCCAGGACTCCAGCTGTGGCCACGCAGGTTCAAGGTTAGCACTCCCACACTTGTGGCCAGGGGCTTCCTGCTATATGCCAGAGTGTGTCAGGCCCCCCCTCTGCTCTGTCCCCTGGGAGCTGGGCACTAGCCCCCAGATGCCCTCACCTGCTCCCCTTTCTCTGAGAGCAGGCTGGCAGGAGACTGGGTATGAGAGGATTCTGCACCCAGCCCCCTAGGTAGAGTTCTCTCCTGTGACCTGGGGCCAGGATCCCCTCCCCTTCCAGCTGAACAGTCCAGACCTCCTTGGGTGGGACTGGGCTGGGGGAGGCTGAACCCCGCCCTCCCAGCCACAGAAGGATCCCTAGTGGAGGGAAGACTGCAGCCTTCTCTGCTCTGTCTTGTTAACAGTGAGTTTTGGCCTGCTAGTGGGAATGTAAAACAGTACAGCTACTGTAGAAAGCACCTTGGCGGTACCACAGAAAAACTAAAACCTAGAATCACTGTATGACCCAGCAGTCCCACTCATAGGCTTATACCCCAAAGAACTGAAAACAAATATGAAAACAAATGCATGTACGTGAATGGTCATAGCAGCCCAATTCACAATAGCCAACAGGTAGAAACAACCCAAATGTCTATCAAAGAATGAATGAATAAACAAATTATGATATGTCCATATTGGGTATAGGATGGGATATTATTCGGCCTTAGAAAAGAGTGAAGTGCTGATCCATACTACTATATGGATGAAGTGAAAGAAATAGGACACTGAGGTTGCATGCTATATTATTCCATTTATGTGAAGTGTTCAAAATAAATTCATAGAGACAGAACGAAGATTGGTGGTTGCCCAGGTTTGGGGGGAAGGGGGGTGGGATGGGGATTAACTGCTTAATGGGCTTGAGGTTTCTTCTCATGGGGGGTGTGTATAAATCTGCTCAGGCTGTTGCGGCAGAATATAATTGGCTGGGTGGCTTAAAACCCAGAACTTTAGTTTATCATGGTTCCGGGGCCCAGGAGCCCAGCACCACAGTGCCAGCAGGGCTGGTGTCTGGGGAGAGCCTGCCACTTCTTTGCAGGTAGCAGCCCTCTGGCTACGGCCTTTCCCAGTAAGGAGAGAGAGCAGGTGCTTCAGCATCTCCTCTTATGGAGACCCCAGTGCTGTGGGGTCAGGGCCCCACCCTTATGACCCCACATAACCTCAGTTTCTGCTGTAAGGGGCCATCTCCAACTAACAGTTGCACTAGGGGTGAGGGCTTCGACATAGGACTTTAGGGAGACACAAGCATTCAGTCCATAACAGGGTGAATAAAATGGCTCAGCCCTGGCTGGTGTGGCTCAGTGGTTGAATGCTGGCCTGCAAATCAAATGGTCACCAGTTCGATTCCCAGTCAGGGCACATGCCTGGGTTATGGGCCAGGTCCCCAGTAGGGAGCACACAAGAGGTATCCACACGTTGATGTTTTTCTCTCTCTCTTTCCCCCTCCCTTCCCCTTTGGCTAAAAATAAATAAAATCTTTAAAACAACAACAACAAAAAAAGGTTTGGAACTAGACAGAGCTGGTGGCTGCACAACATGGTGAACATACTATATGCCACTGGATTATCCTCATTAAAATGCTTGCTTTTATGTTATGGGACTCCCACTCGATAATAAACACGAAGACTCAGGAAGCCAGAGGTGAAGGGTTCCTGAGGCCCCCACCTGGTCCAGCCTTCCTCCAATGCAGTGTCTGAATCCCCTCTGAGAGGATGGGGGCGTTCTGTCATGGAATGGTTGTGGCTGTCAGAGAGCTGTGATGTTAAACAAGTCCAGATCTGCTCGCATGGCTTGAAATCCCTCAGGGGACAGGGCTTTGCCAACTGAATGTGGCTTTAATTAAGGCCTCTGCATGGGCTCACGGTGCAGCCAGCAGGCTGCCTCCGAGTGGTTTTCACCAACCTGCTGGCCACAGGCCACAGGGTGGCCCTGCAGGGCCAGTGTCTCTTCCACAGACATAAATGAGGTTACCTCCATCCACTTCTGCTCCATGCACTGGGCTGAGGTCAGGGACATATAGAAATTGCCCTACCAGCCTGGGTATGGGGCTTTTCTAGGCATCTCCATGCCCTGCAACACCAGTGCTGCCCCGGAGTCTTCCCGCTTCCACCTCCTCGGCCTGGGCTGCCGCCAGGGACACTGCGTCCTGCCAACACACAGCATATGCTCCCAGCTGAACGGACCAGGCCTGCACCGCCATGCTGCACACACATGCACCTACACACTTGGGACAACAGCACACGCTCATGTACATGCATCAACACCACTCACCACCAACCTGGGGGTGAACACATGCCCCTCACCATTGCACACGCACACTAGCCCCACACACACATTGCTTCCAGCAGGCACTGTCAGGGGCAGGATGACCCAGTGGGCCCCCACCACAGTGTGCAGTGGTGCTGTTTTGCATTTACACACAGCTTTGGACAGTAGCCCAGTCCACCCTGAAACTTTCAAAGTGCAGTGCTAGAGCCCAGAAATGAGGGGCAGCCTAGGAAGGTGCCAATGCAGAGACTTGAGCTGTTTTTGCCACTCGAGCGCTGGATCCAAATTAGATTCCTCAGGATATGTGCACATTGGTGAATAAACAGACTCAGGTTCTCAGGTTATTCATCTGCCTTCAGTGTTCCTCCCCTGCGTGGAAAGGAAATGGGATTTGGGTCTTCTCTGGGTGATAATTGTGACAGTATCATGCATTTTGATTTGGCATGCCACAGACTGTGTATTGAAACAGAAATATATCTCAGATTTTTTTTATCAACTTCTTATCAGCTGAAAGATTTCCTTTCAAATGAAAAAATTTGTAAATTGCTTTATTCTAAGTTGTGAAGTGGCCCTGAGGGGCCTGGAATATTAGGGCTGGCTCAAACAGACCCATTTTTTACAGATTTTATTTATTTTATTTTTAGAGAAAGGGGAAGGGAGGGAGAAAGGCAGAGGGAGAAACATCCATGTGAGAGAAAAACATTGATCAGTTGCCTCTCACATGCACCCCAGCCAGGGACAGGGCCACAACCTAGGCTTGTGCCCTGACACGGGAATCAAACCGACGACCTCTCGCTGTGCAGGACAACGCTCAACCAGCTGAGCCACGCTGCTCAGGGCTTAGACAGACCAATCGAATGTATAGAGTGACATCCTCCCACCTGTGAATATCTGTCCTGGAGGTGGGGCTGAGGACGTTGTTCTGATCCTGAAACTGCGCTTTCTCCTGTCCGCCCAATAGCCCTCAGATGACCCTCAGGCTACCACAATGGTCATTGCACAAGTTACTGACCACAGACTCTGCTGGTGGTGGATGTGTGGATTCTCAGTACTACCCAGGGCCTTTGCAGCTTGTGGGCTCTTTCACCTTCTGCAGGCTGGAGTGTGGCTCAGCTGCAGGGACAACCCCTCCCTCTCCGTCCCCCTTTAATCAGGTTCCCTCCTCTCCCCGGACCGGACCGCGTCTGTTGGCTGCGTACCGTGCTAATGTTTACTTTCAGTCTGTGATGCATCTTGAGATAGGCCATGTGTATGGCATGAGGTCAGGATCAAGGTGCTTTTTCCCCTATGGATGTGCAGTCATGCCTGCACCATTTGTTAGAGGACTGTCCATCCTTCTTTGAGATAATTTGGCATTCTTGTTGCACATCGATACCCACATATGTGAGTCTGTTTCTGGACCTGGTATCGCATGCCCTTGTCTGTATGACAACCTCATCTGCTTCCACACCTCCTTGCCGTGCCCTGGACCCGCTGCCCTCCTCCTGGAGCAGGTGAGGAGCCAGGCCACCGCGAGCTGCCCCCAGTCAGCCCCCTGGAGCTCAGACTCTGAGTCCAACAGAAATGTCAACAGCTTGGGTGGCCCCATTTCTCACTCTCTTTTCTGGTGGGCTCCCTGGCTGACAGCACCCAAGGGGACCTCTCTTTGCCGGCAGGCTCCTAGATAAAATGAGTCAGTCATCTCCCATAAACACCCACCTCAGCCTGAGCCAGCACCGCAACCAGACAGGCCTGGGCCATGATCAAAGGGATCCGTTCTGTTCTCTTGGGTAATTCTCAGAGCTGCTGGCTTCTCCGCTCGAAGCCCAGGAGCCCTGCAGCAGGCTCTCTTAATCAGCTTTTCCATTTGAGTTTAATGAATCCTCTGGGGGAAGTGGCTTTTTGACAAAATGAAGTGAACTGCACATTCAGCCCGGGTTTACTGGCTGGGTGCAGAGGTCTCGAGTGAGGTTCCAGGATCATTTGGAAGGTTGGTGAGGTGGCAGAGTTGCAAATAACCTGCAGTCCAGTCTCCGGGAGCTCAGGAGATGGCTCCTACTTGAAGCATCCTGGAGTGGAAAGTGGTTTGGCACAGAGGACCTGCCGTTCTTCGGTAAAGCTGTCTGCGGTGCTGGGGCTCACAATTCAGCGCTGGTGCCAGCGAGGGCCACCCCCCTGCTTAAGATGATGGAGAGCCTGCTCTGCCACACAGGCATCCCCAGGAGGTCCCTAACCCAGATGGCCCTCCTTTGCTCCTCCTGGAAGCCAGGCTGTCAGAGGCTGGCCCGCAAGCAGGTTGTGTGGCGCCTTCCGTGTGAGGAGGACTGTGCCCTGGGAAGGCATCTGTCCTCCCTCTGTGATTTACCAGCAGGTGTTTGTGCCCTGTCAGCAAACCAGGGAGGGCTGACGGGAAGGCAGGGAGTGAGCAGCCAGCCTGCTCTGGGGGCCCTCCCTGCTGCTGCACCCCACCGTGCTTGCATCTCCCCAAGTTCTCTGTATTTCTGGATGACTTCCCCCAGTCTGCCACAGTCTGTTCTCACAGCTCCTTGGCTTGGTCCGGGATGGCTTGGGTGGAAATGCAGTGCTCAGGTTTGCCTTGTGCCCAGCTTCTGCCCCATCCAAGCCCCAGCCTCCGGGGCGGTGTGCTTCCTCAGGACTCGGGGTCTCAGACACCAGTCACTGTCTGCGAGCCTGACAGTCTGCTTCGTGTTGCAGCTCCCTGGGAGAAGCGTGGGCGCAGGTGAAGAAGAGCCTTGCAGACGAGGCAGAAGTTCACCTCAAGTTCTCTGCCAAGGTAACCACTTCCCTCGGCCTCTGTAGGTTGGTCTCCCGTGGAGGTGCACTGCTGAAGTCTCCCCAGCTGCCTCTCCCCTGTGTAGTGTGGACCAGACTCTGTGATGTGAGCTCCGAGAGCTGGGAAGAGAGGCACAGCGGCACCCCATTGGACGGCGTGTCCCCCACACAGTGCAGCAGTGTCAGGAGCGAGAAGTTTCCGTCAAGGGCACAGGTGCTAGTAAAACGTCATGAGGAAGTGATACATGCTCAGAACCTAGGACCCTCATTTTTAATATAATTTAGTAATTTTAAATGTAGATCATTTAATTTCTTTTTAATCCTCACCTGAGGATATGTTTATTGATTTTAGAGAGGGAGGAGGGAGAGAGAGAGAAACATAGATATCAGAGAAACATTGATGAGAGAGAAACATCAATCACTTGCCTCCCGTACCCTGACTGGAGATCGAACCCACAACGCAGGTCTGTGCTCTGGCCAAAAACTGAACCCACAACCTTCTTGGTGTATGGGACAATGCTCCAACCAACTGAGCCACCCAGCCAGGGTGAGATCATTTAATTTTTAATACTGACTGTCTTTAGCAACCAGCTCATAAAATCCCTACAGATTTAGCACTTGGGGCCAGTATGGGCCTCTCCAGCATCCCTCTGCGAGGAGGGCAGGCTCCCCTCAGCTCCTCAGGTAAACTTGTGAATGGTGGAAGCCAGCTGGGCTTTCAAAAGAATGCATTTTCTACTTCTTGGCGTCCCGAGAGACTGCACTATGCCAAGAGAATTTTTTTTCTTTTTTTTTTTCCAGTTTTGTTTTGTTGGTTTTTGTAACAAAATTTCAGACCGGGTAAGTAAGACTTCTGTCACTGGATCTGAAGACTCAAGCTCCATGACCCTGAAGTTCTGTTCTGTTCACTCTGCGCTCGGTACTCAGGGTCGTGCCTAGTGCGTGGTGGATGCATGGTCACTGTTTTCTGAAGCAATGAATGAATGGTTTCCTCCCACCATCTCCTCTCCACCCCTTACTCCTTTCGGGCCCCCTTTCTCTCAAGGTTTCTCCATGTTTCCAAATCACCCTCTCTTCTCAACTCCCTGGCTCATACCTGCAAATTCTTTCTTGGGCTCTTAACCACTTTTCAGGGGGGAAAATAAACCAAGTGTCTGAGTGAAATAATTCATACTCGAGTGTGTATGGCTGGTGGGGCACCCACGGGCATGCTTGCTCTTAAAAGGGAGAGAGACTTGGGAGAGCACCATTCCCAGCGGTCAGGGCCCCCTGGGGTCCACGCTCTTCCTCCACCCTCCCACCATCACCAGGCAGACACCAGAGCCTGAGAGCCCGCTCGGACTAAGTGCTTAACCTCTCTGAGCCCCCATTTTTAAATTAGGGGACACACTACCTCCTTTACTACTGGATAGTACTATCCCCCAGTGCTGGCTGCTTCTTCCTAGGGCTTCCACACTCTGTGCTCATGGGTCCTGTCTCCTTTCTGGTGCTTTCCCCAGAGCAGTCGCAGCTCTGGGCATTGGGGTCCCCACGGATGTGCGCTGGAGGACAGGAGCCTGGCTCTGTGCCAGCCTCCCCGCCCCCTCTCACAATAGTTCCCTGCACACGGAGGGCAGAAGGAATGACGCAAGTAGCTGAGATGCATGAGGGGCGGAAGGAGAAACAGCGCTGCACTAGCTCCTCGCTGCTCAAGGACGTTCGTGTCCTGAGAGCCAGCTGACACCCAGGTGGGAGTGAGAATTCCTGGCTGACAGGAGCACACGCATCTCTGGCACCAAACACTTCAGGAGGAAATTGCCGCTCAAGCTCCGGGAGAGAAGGGAGCTCAGTGGATTAGGCTCTCGTCTGCCTCACATACACAGCAGCTAACTATTTTTAGGCTTCAGGTCGGGGGTAGTGTTCCCTGTAGGTCTCCCTTCTGTCTCAGCCCCTGGCAGCTCTGTTCTCTGGGGACAGAGCCCTCCTTTGACTGGCGCCTGAATGGGAGAAGGATGGGAAGGCTGCCCTCGGAGCTAGTGGGACTGGGAGCTGCTTGCGCCTCTGAAAGAGCCTCCTGCTGGGTCCCTGGTCTTGGGGGCATTTACTTCCCTTCAGCAGGACCCCTGCTTCTGGATTATTCATAGAGTGCTCAGGTGACCAAACATTCTCCGGAGGCGCTCTGTTTTTCTCTATTTCCTTTTACTCTGACTACTTCTGGGCACCAGAGGATTTTCCCCACGGCGGCCAGTTCTGACCCCAGTGGAACTTCAACGAGCCTTTTGGGGCAGGGCTTAAACTTTCTCTCATATCCTGCAGTGTAACTCAGTTCCACACTAACTACCTGGAAGTGGTATCAGACCCCACAGGGTAAGGGCTCAGCCCTACGAGACTGCCAGTTGCAAGCAGTGGGTCCCCAGATTATCCACACTTGTATTGACTTGGCTACAAACCGGGGGCTCTGGCAACCCCCTCCTCAGGTTTGATACTTTGCTAGAACAGCTCACAGAACTCAGGGAAACACTTACTTGGGTTTATCAGTATATTGCAGATTTAAGGATATGAGGTGATGCAGGTGAACAGCCAGGTAAAGAGCTACAGAGGGCAAGGTCTGGAAGGGTCCTGAGCCCGAGAGCTTCTGCCCCTGTGGAGTTGGGTGTGTCACCCTCATGACACCTGGACGTGTTCACCAGCCCAGAAGCTCCCTGGATGCTGTAGTTCAGGGATTTTTATGGAGGCGTCACCAACCAGGCACAATTGATTCTTAAATTGCTCTCCAGCTTCTCTCCCCTTCCCAGAGGTTGGGGGGTGGGGCTGAAAGTTCCGAGCTTCCAGTTGTGGCTTGGTTTTTGTGCTGACCAGCCACCATCCTGAAGCAATTTGGGAGTCCACCAAGAGTCACCTCATTAGAACAAAAGAGGCTCCTATCGCCCAGGAAATTCCAAGGGATTCAGGAACCAGGGTCACTGACCAAATATTAAAACAAAAGATGCCCCTGGCACTTTTATCGCTTAGAATATCACAAAGGTCTTCGGCACTCCGGCCTGGAGCTGAGGACAAGCACTGAAATATAAATATTTGTCGTCGTATCACAGAATCTCAGTCCTGTAAGTGTTCTCGATGGTTACATGCAGCATGGAACTCACCTCTCACTTTTATCAACCACCCTGCCAGACAGCATCTCCGCTTCACGAAGGGGAAGGGGAGGCCACCTCCCAGCTGAGAGGGCTCAGCCGCTGGGAAGACGATGGAGAGGATCGAGTGAGCTGGGTGCTCCACCCGCAGGCCTTTCTCCGGACAGTGGCGTTTAAAGCACAAACGCTGTTCTGAGGAGCTCTCTGCCCTGTCTTAGGGGCTGTCCAGGGTGGTGCAGGAAGTCACCGATGGAAAGCTTCAGAAGAATGTCATCGTTGACTGGGTTTTTCTCTGACAACCGCTACTGCTTCCGGAGGTGGTCAGTGTCAGTGGCCTTAGGCAATCACCCAGGCAGCCCAGGGGCTGCATGGCTCTTCTCTGAAAAGAAAGGAGCTCCCAGGATGTGTTGTTTGCCATGGATAATAGGGCTCCTTGTGCCCCAAACCCATTTTAAGCCCTGCCCCAAAGGCTCGCTGAAGTCCCACTGCTCAAGAAGTGCGGTTTTGCTGAGGCAGACTTGCAGGCTTCTCCAGGCTGCCAGCTGAAGCCATTGTTAACAGCAGCAGGCTGCCGAAATGAAGTGATTGCTCTGTAATACAGAGGAAGTTGTACCCGGCTGTGCCGAAGAAGGGAGAACAGAAAAATCCCTTGTGATGGGAGAACACCCAGTCACGTGATTAGAGGCCATGTGTGCAGTGAGAAGAGTGTGGGGCAGTGTGGGGGCCCGGAGGCATGAGTTTAAGTCAGCGCCATCACCAATGAGCTTCCTGACCTTGGGCAAGTCACTTCGCATCCCTGAGCTTCCATTTTTTTTCCGTTGGAAACCTATTTGCTGGAGACCCACAGTAACACATTTTACATGGCCCCCACAACACACAGGTGTGCACACCCAGTCTGCACATGCAGAGGCACATGTGTACAGAGCCAACACACACATCTCATGAAATAGTGCTTATCTTTCTGCCTCGAATGCATTTCACATTAATATTTTCCTCATGTCTGGTATGTTCCCATCAAAAAGCTGGCCCTGACCAGGTAAACTGATTTCACCACTCCGAGCTGCCCACCGTTGGAAAAACCCTGGGCCAGAAAGTCTCTGACATTGTTTGCATCTTGAGATGTCTCCTCTTGTCTTCAGCGTGGGGTTCTACACAGGCAAGCGGTATGGACCCCACAGCCCGTGCCCTCCAGGGCAGGCCAGTCAGGAGCCCACCAGGACTGGCTCCTGAGGACTTGGGACTCCAGCTAAACAAAGACACTTGACAGTTTAAAATGAGTATAGAAAGATACCCAGCCAACTTTTTTTTTTGAAAAATTACATCTTTTAGAAGTACTTAAAATATAGAGACAGGATCCATGGGACTGAGTCACCGCTGACAGTTGGCAGTGTTATGTTTCAGAATGTCATTTGGAATTTGGGGAGGCACTTTGCATTGTGGACAGAGCCTGGGCTGGGCCCAGGAATCCCGAAAGGTCTGAAAAGCCCCTCCAGGTCACTCCTGGGTACAGTGAAGTCTAGAAACCAACTCTCTTTCCAGGTGCTCAGAAAGAGGCCCCAGAGCTACTGAGTCAGTCGGCCCAGTTCACCCTCACGGACCCCCAGTTGGGAGCAGATTGCCAGGGCCACTGAGCAGCACCAGCGCCTCAGCAAACACCTGATGCATGTGGGAATGGGGTCTGAGGGTCCTCCATAGCTTTCCAGTTTGTAGCATCTTGCAAACTGCCACCACCAGGTGGGGGTGTCTTGCTGTATAAGGAAACTTGCGCGGGCTCAAAAAATAATAACGGGCCATTACAACTAACGTGAGGAGGAGAGGAGCACTCGGGTGGCCTGCTCCCTGTTGGCCTTCGAAGGTCATCCAACAACAAAGCCGTAGTCCTGTTGCCCAGGGCATGGGGCTCTGAAGATCTTGGCACTCCCCCATGTAGCGAAAGGGCCCTCACTCCACGCCAGCTCCAGCCAGATGCAGACACAGTAGTGGCCCAGCCAGCAAGGCTCCTGCCTGCTTGGTGCTCAGTCACATGTAATCGGTTCTGTCAAACTGGGAACACATAAGTCCTCGAGGTCACCAGAGAAGTTCGGGTAACAGGAGCCTGGTGAGGAGGAAGAGAAAGGTCACAGAATCCCAGAGTGAAGTATGTTGGGGGGAGTGGGGATGTTCATCCAACCAGGGAAGTTCAGCTCTGCTTTCCACAGGTGCTTCTGGGGCAGGTGGAGGCCAAGGGGCTGGAAGGCCGAGTCAGGAGGGCCCAGGAGCCCACTCGGGTGGGGGCTGTAGGAGCCGAGTCAGGGGTTTGGTGGTGCACTGAGAGGCTCTTTCAAAAAGGAGTGGGAGACAAGGAATAAAAGAAAAGGAAAATGCTTGAAAAATACCACCTGCTCCTCTCAGAGCATAAATCTCTTTCCCTGGCCTTCAGAGTGTGCGTGGGCTGAGACAGGAGCCGGTCTCCAGGCAGACCAGCCTGCCAGCAAGCCCTCCCTAGGCACAGTGTGCTCGAGGGGCCTGCAAGTTTCCAGCAGGCCCTGGAAGGCTCCCACCGTCTATGACTCCACTGGATCCTACCCTTCCCCTCAGAGGGGCCAGGCCACTGCTCCAGGCCCCACACCCACCTGTGGGGGTGGGAGAGTGCCCTCCCTCTTCACGTGCTTGCAGCTGACACCCTGGGATCCTGAGGATGTCCCCCTTGCTCTCCTCAACAGCTTCACAGCGAGGTAGAGAAGCCCCTAATGAACTTCCGTGAGAACTTCAAGAAAGACATGAAAAAGTGTGACCACCACATCGCTGATCTGCGCAAGCAGCTCGCCAGCCGCTTCGCTGCCGTGGAGAAGGTGAGGAGCACAGGACCCCGGGTGGGGCCTCCTGCAAGGCCGTGGGCTGAGTGGGATAGGTGTCGGGGGCGGGGACTCCAGCCCATACCTGAGGTACCTCCCTCCCCACCCCTCACCCAGCCAGAGAGCAGGAGCTGCTGCCCTGTGGCCCTCAGCTCCCTGCCCAGAGGGCCAGTGGGAGCAGAAGAGGCTCACCTGCCATAGGAGATGCAGGGGTCTCCAGCAGGCACCTGAGACGTGGGACCAGAGCCTGGATGTGCTTCTGGTCCACTTGTGCCCCTTTGGGCCTCACCTATCAAGTTCTCTCCTGACTGAATCACAGTCCCTCCAAAGTCTGTGAGGTCTGAGCTAGGTGGGAGCTGCTGATGGCCAGCACTGGGAGGAAGAGGACTCTCCTGGGGGGCTGACTGCAATGGCTTAGGGTGTAGGAGAAGGAGGAGCATATGGCTGCAGGCAGCCTAGAATCTGCCAGCTGCTACCACCAAGGGACCCCTCCTTCCCCAGAGTGGGGCGCTGGTGCTACCATCTGCTAAGCACTACTGAGGGGTGATGGAGATGATCTTGTACTTCCTCCCCACCCCTGCCCAGGCTCAGATTGTAGGACTGCCCATATGTGCACAGGCTCCAATGGAACCCTGGTCTGAGAGACTTGCTGCAGGCCAAGTCAGGATCTGGTTGAGAGAGATGGGGATGGGAAGGGGTGTGGCAGCCTCTGCATGGTGACTAACTGGCTGAGTGATGCTGGTCTAGCAGCTTAGCCTGTCAGAGCCACAGTGGCATCACCCACAGAAGCAGGAAAAAGAAAGGACACTTCCCTGGAAATGGGTGGGCCCGGCGCCGTGGCCCGTGGGGCCCTCCTGGCTCTGAGCCCTGTGAACAGCCTTCCCATGCCCTTGGCCCCCAGGCCCGGAAGGCCCTCACAGAGCGGCAGAGAGACCTGGAGATGAAGACCCAGCAGCTGGAGATTAAGCTGAGCAACAAGACGGAGGAGGACATCAAGAAGGCGCGGAGGAAGTCCACACAGGCTGGTGAGTGCGTGGCCATGGCCCACCTGTCCTCACCTGGTCTGGGAAGCCCAGCAAGGGAAGGCTGGGGGATGGGATGCCTGGGAGCTGCAGCCTACAGCGGGAGGCTGCAGGGGGCGCTGTGCACGGGGGAGTCAGCAAGGCTGTCTCCAGGCCCTGGCTCTCTGACCAGGAAGTGGTTACTGCCCACTGCCCCCAGAATTCAGGGGTCCTGTCACTGTGTGGAGCCCCTAGGATTACACACCTCACCCCGCAGGGGTTGATGCTCACCTACGGTGATGGGCTCCTGCCCCAGCAGGGCTGACATGTTAAGAAAATAACCACATTTCAGAGTCTTCCTGAAAGACGCCTACAGTGAGTTGGTTTCTGCTTCCACCTGGTGGTAAAAATTAGCTAATGCCCAAGGCAGGGGGAGAGAAGCCAGTAATACCGAATATTTCTGAAAACAAAAAAAGAAATGTTTCACTGCATGGAAGGACGGTGCATGTTGCTCTCTGGGACTGGAATGTGACTGTGGGGTAGGGCTCAGGTGCGATGGCCTCTGGGTCCCTTCTGCCAAACCCAGCATGACGATTCCTCACAGAGTGAAGTGGCTGCCATATGGACATTTTGAAATAAGATGGTATAAAAATAAGTCAATAACAAAATAATGTGAACATAATATTTGATATACAGGTCTTACAACACACAATGATAAGTTACTGGATCCAGAAACAGAAGGCATAACATACTGACCGGGAGCGGGAAGGGAAACCCAGGACGAGGAGAGGCATCCCCAAAATCATTTAATTAATTAAGTTATTAAATACAATTATATTACAAAGCCAATATCTTTGCTTGGGAAAAAACTTTAATCAACACATAAGAATATAAAATTTAATTTGCCAAATATAATCACCATCAATATTTCCTAATGTTTTAATTGTTTAATGTTTTTAATATTTGTACTTAAATTTACACACATTAGGTCATATTATACTCTGTGTTCTATAGTTTTATTTTAATTGCTATATCTTAGAGATAGCTCTACTCCATTACCCATATGTCTGGTTACCCGCCCATTCACGCACACTGGACCTTTTTAAGGTGGAATAGCATCCAGGTGTGTGACTTTGTGAGCTGTGATTCCTCACTTCCCTGACCGATTTCCGTAGGACTTTCGGATAGTTCTGGAGTGTTTGGCGATGCCAGCAAAGCTGTGTTATTACAAATGTGTCTGCGTCTAACTTTGTGTGTAGAGAGAATAGAGATGTGAATTTTCTGGGTCAAAGAGTTGTTTTCACCTCGATGGGTATTTCCACGTCGCTTTCCAGAATGGCACGCCCACACTAGCATGGATGGATGCCTTTTCCCTAAACTCTTGTCAGCATTGTGTCATCAAACCGTGATAGACTTGCAAGTCATATGTGACTTTTTTCTGTGAATCGGTTTGACAGCCAAGATATTCTGGTTCCAGAATCCTTGCCTTAACTCATACTGTGCAGAAGGGTTTCCTTCCAAACCTATGAGCTGCATAGAGATAAGACACACCCTCCCTCACCTACCCTATTTCCTGATGTTGCAGGAGCTACCAAAGCATGTTCTCAAAACCAGGATGGACAAACGGGGCTTTGGGAGTTTCGTATGGTACCCTTTATTGGGTGGCACACTAACCGCATCCTGGTTAGGCCCAGGGTCTTGGTGGGCATGCATTTGCAGTGAAGTATTGACTTTTTTCCCTTTGGTTCCAGTCCTTCTTGAGATCAAGGGCCCGGTCCTTGACCTTGGGCCAAGAGCGAAATGAACAAAGCCCTTTATTTGGGTTCTGTTACTCAGCGGTCATCTCCCAGCTAGTGGTGTGGTTCAGGGAGAAGGGAGCTACTGACCAGACCCTGGGTCCTGGGGACATTTTTTTGTTTGTTGTTTTCACTTTCATACCAGAATGGGCAAGATGATGTTACAGGAATAACTTTGAATCTAATCCAATGATTAGATTTAAAGAATAAATGAGTTAGCCTTGGCTGGTGCGTGAGTTGTTCCTTCCATGAGTACATACCTTCCTATCTGGGGCCCTGTGATGATCTGAACTCTGCTAGACCAAGCTCTGCCATGGAGGGTGCTTCTCTAACTAGGCTGTGCACACGGACCCCTGAGGAGCTGGTGGAAATGCAGTTTCTGGCTCACTCTTGGTGTCAGGTATGTCCGGGGACCTGCATTTCTGGCAAGCTCCCAGAGCGCACAGATTCTGCTGGTCTAGGAATGGCGTTTTGTATGGCAAGGTTCTGGGGTTCTGGTGCCTCAGTAATGTTTGCAATTACTTTATAGTTTGCTTTCTTTCTCATTACAAAATGTTTCAAAGGTACATACAATTGCAGAAAACAATATACCAGCCGTCAAGATTGAACAGTTGTGTTTGTTTCAGATCTCTTGTGAAAGAAAGTACTGTAGAAAGAGCTCCTTTCCTCCCACCCAGCCTGTTTCCCAGTGGGAGCGCTATCCTGGAATTGGTGTATAGCGCTCAGTGTGTGTTTTCATACCACCACTGTGGATGGGCAAGCCGTATACCATCGGACACGTCATCGTGTGTTTCAGAATGACATCCTGTTGCACATACACACACATACACATAAATGGACATGATTTGCAAAGTTTTCTTCTTTAACTAGTACCAAGTTGCTTGTGACATGTTCTAATGAAAAAGGACTCTCCAATATGAAATGAAACCACTGTCTTTAAAGAGGACACATTTCTTCAGCTCATTATAGGGTTAGTGGTCCCAGGAGTAACCCCCCCTTACCATCCCCCACCCCCTACACTAAGAAACCTCCATCCTGAATTCTTGGTGTCTGGGGTCAAGTTCAGTTGGATACTCTGAAGCTGGTCCCTTATGGTGCTGGGCAGCCTCTCTCTTTGTTCAGCTTCCATTCCCACCCCCCACTTCCCATTGGCTTCCATGGCCCCAAGGAGAGGGACTGGCATGGCTGTGTGCTGCCCCAAGGGAGAGGGCAGCCATGGCACGGCCAGGATGCAGTGTGACGGTGGCACCGGCTTTTTCCAGGAGATGACCTCATGCGCTGTGTGGACCTCTACAACCAGGCCCAGTCCAAGTGGTTTGAAGAGATGGTGACCACCACACTGGTGAGTGCATGTCAGCACAGTGCCTGCTTCTCAGGACACCCGGAGTGGAGGCTGGCGGGCACATAGGGGGTGGAGTGGCAGCGACTCTGGAGATGGTCCTTATACCTGTTCATGTTGGGGTTAAAACCTCGACTCTGGGCCAGTTTTCGCTGACTCTGAACCTTGCTCTGGTACTTCCTAACTGTAAACATGGGTGATGGTTGGGTCTTGCTGTATCCTCCTTGGCTGTCTCCTGAAGGGTCAGGTTTAATTGAAGATGTCCCTAACTGAGTTGACAGTGGCCCCTTTAGGAGAAATAGGCAAGCTGTAGGAAGCATGACCTCTCACCCCCCAGAAGAGTGGCAGGTCCTGCAGAGAAGAGCCTTGTATGGCACATGAGTGGTGGGGTTGGGACACTGTGTGGGAGGAATGGGGGAGGCCCATGACTGGGGGCATGAGGAATAGACGTCAGACCCCCTTTTTTGCCTCGCTGAGTTTTCCCTGTGAACAGGCAGCATCTCCTCAGTCAGCCCTTGTTGTGGAGAAGTGTGGTGGGCATTTGGGCCGTTGGGCCAGGTGAGAAGGAAGCACCATGCCAGCTGTTTATGGCCCCATTGCTCGAAGCACCCCCATCCACCCAGCACAGGACAGTGACCTGGTTTTCCTCCTGGTTAATCTCCTAATTAAGCCCCCTGCTTTACCCCCCTCCCCAGTTAATCACCTGGGCGCTGACCTAGTTCTGCACAGAAATAACAGCCTGATCCCCTAAATTCCAAAGATGTGGAACCACCTAGAAACCAACAGGCAAACCCTTCCCAGTCATCCCATTGACAGTGGCCACCCAACTCCCAGCCCCCTGCCTCCCCTGGCCCGGTCTCTGTTCTGTCCCTCAGCAGTAGGTAGGGGTGGCCTGAGGGCAGAGGCTGCTCAGCAGAGGCCCAGGGAAGACAGACACGCCCCCCACCCCCCACACATGTCCCTTTTGTCTGGGCCACCAGGAACCGGAGCTGGGGCTGCACTGGTGCAATCGCCATCACGAAAACAGACCCCAGTTCAAATCTCGCTCCCCCCATCATTCCACATCACTTTGGGCAGGTGGTGTTAACTGTCCACATGTTCGTTCCCTTGTTTGGAAAATGTGGAGAAGGACTTGACCTCTCTCTTAAAATTGTTACGAGCACGATGGAGTGATGCATGTAGAGCTCTTAGTGCCCACCATGCCTGGCCTGGCAGGGGTCAGGAAACGGCAGCTGCTGTGTTTTCGTTCTCTTTACTTTCACTGCCAGAGATAGGACGAGCCCTTCGTCTGGCCCCAGAGGGTCACGTGGGGTCAGGTCTGAGCAGGTGGTGGCTTGTGTTGTGTGAGATAGTGGTCTGGGACCTGCGTGGTGGGCAGGTCCCCACATGGAGGGGACATGCTCAGAGGTCTCTGGTCTCTCCTGCGCAGGAGCTGGAGCGGCTGGAGGTGGAGAGGGTGGAGATGATCCGGCAACACCTGTGCCAGTACACACAGCTGCGGCACGAGACAGACATGTTCAACCAAAGTGTGAGTTCCCGCCCCCCACCCCGGCGGAGGGCAGCAGGACCCCGGGTGACCCGGGGTCAGGGAGGGCCACCACCACTGCTCTGTGCCGGGTTACATGGTCACTGCAGATGACTCTGTCCTGGAGATGGGCAGTGGAAAGGCTTGGGACGGCCTTGTAGATTGGCCTTCGCTCCCATGCGGACCCATCTCAGTGCAGGAAATAGAGCCGTTACTGCGAGGAGAAAGACACTCATGATAGCTAAAATGGCAGAAGATGCTATTGCCTGCCCCAGTGAATTTCTTACCAAAAGGAAAAAAAAAACAAGCTAGAAATGTTCAGAATATCTAAAGCTAAAATTTCATTTGTCCTGTTCTGTGGTGGTGAACATGGGAACAAAGGCGGAAGTGGTCACAGACCTGGAGCCATTGGGGTCACCCTGCCCTCTTGCCCAGCCCTGGGGTCGAGAGGGTAAAGGGCACCGAGTGGGAAACAGGGTGGGGATGAGAGACCCCAGCTGCCCACTTTCACAGTTCAACATGTCCGTCTGCCCCATGGGCCTGCTCTGGGGCCCCACAACCCTCCGGAGAGGCTGCTCTGAGAGGCGTGAAGGTGCAAGCAGCATGGCTCAGAGGCAGCGTCCCTGGCTCTGCTGCCACCTCTGACTGCATCTCCTCTTCTCCATCCCTTGCAGACAGTCGAGCCTGTGGACCAACTGCTTCGAAAAGTGGACCCAGCCAAAGACAGGGAGCTGTGGGTCAGAGAGCACAAGACGGGCAACATCCGCCCCGTGGACATGGAGATATAGACGGGCTCACGAGGCCCTGGGGGGCCTGCCAAGGAGCAGGGCTGGGGGTCCCATGGAGAGGAGGTGGTGGTTCCCGCCACGGGGCCTGCTGCCAACTGGAACTGCCCTCCCACCCACTCTCCTGGTCCACTAAGGAGAGGGAGAGGTGCAGGCTGCAGCTCATACTTCCAGAAGGGCAGCCCGGATGTCCCCACTGGAAGGCCCCTAGTGTTTCCAGGCCAAGAAGATGGATTCACAGCCCCGCTCTTGTCTCTGAGGCTGAAGATCCCCAACTCCTGTACTGTGCTTGCTGCTTTGAGAACAAACTGAGGCTGGAACTTTGTGGTCCCTGCTGAGTACCGTAGGGGTCATCTCCTTACCCAGAGCCAAGTGTCATATACTCAGCCTCTGGAAGCCCCAGAGTCCTCCCTCCAGCTGGCTGTCTTGTCTCTGAGGCTTTGGAGGGTCAGGGGAAGGATGTCTCTGTCTCCAAGCCAAGTGTCAGGGTAACAGTTGTGCATCGAGGGCACCCTGAACAGCCGTCCCTCAGCATCCTTTGCAGCCCCCCCCCACCATTATTTTTCCCATTGTATTCTGGGAGCCCACGACCTGGCTCTTCTTTGTCACTTTTCATGATCAAGAGTCTTGGGAAGAAGACCTGGCTCCTGTCTTCCCAGACCAACCCTGCCTGGAGAGGTCAGGATGGAACTACCTCATTCAGCAAATTAGCCCGCAGTCAGAGCATCAAATAGTGTTTCCTAGTAGATCAGCATCCTCAGTAAAGTCTCTCTAAAAATCCCAATCTGCCCAACCTTCAGATGCTGCCTCCTCCCACCCTTCCCCTTTCCAGTCTCTTAAAGGGACGGGTTAGTCCTACATAGGAGACAGATTGGGGCAAGTCTTTGTCATCCCCAGATGGCTCCACCTGCTTGTGCATGCTGGCATCGGGATCACTGTCCCTTGTATGGCTTTCTCTCATTAGCGGTCACTGTACAGGCATTGAAGACTCACGTAGCCACAGTCGGTTGTCACCCACTGGCCAGTGTCCTGCCACCTTGGCCTCTCAGCACCTGCACATTCCAGAGCCCTGCACCAAGCGCCTGCCTAGTGCTGGTATAGCCTTCTCCTTTCTTCGTCTCCCAGTGTCTGGAAAAACCTGGTCTAAGTGCGACTTAGGAATCTTTCAGGGCTGCCATCGGCCCTTACACATCCCTTTCTCCTTTTCCTGACCACAGCAAACATGTTAAGTCACATTAAGTCTGGAGAATCAGTTCAATAGGTCCAGAAGGAGAAAAGGGACCTGAAGGAGATCATGCAGCTGGCAAGGTGCAGATCCTGGCCTGGAACCCATGCCCTGAGACCCAACCCATCTTTCTAACTTAATCTTCCCACTGATGACAGGATTATCGGATTCACGGACCCGTGTTTCCCAAGACCACAAAATTCTAAGAGCACAACTCACTGGCTTTCCGTCTTGCCAGTGACTAGTGATGTATTAATCTTGGATCTTTTGGTACCTCTTAAACTGAGTCAGAATCGCTCTCTCATAGGTTACAGTAGAAAGATGCCGAATTTACTAAAGCAAACCAAATTTTGTCATGTTTCCTACTGAAGCATCTCAGTCAAAAAGGTCAGCTTGAAGGCCTTCACCAACATGGGTCTGTCCATGGCACGGGGAAGCACTGCTTCTGGATCTGGGATTGGGCCGGCCGTGACACCAGCCACCAGTTTCAGGGTGTTATTTTTTGGTTTCTTTATTAAAAACAGGTGCTAGTAATAATTGCTTTGTGGCTTAGTATACTAATTTATGGGTGATTTTCAAATACTCAAAGCCAATAGGCTTGTTATGAACAGATATTTTGAGTAGAGATGCTCATGAATTTTGTCTTCTTATTTCCATCTGAGGGTTCCAGAGTCTTCTGTTCCTCGCTGCAACAGAGGCACTCTCGCCTCTTTCGGGGTGGCCTGAGCTGGTCCAGGGTGGGCCAGTCTGGTTGCTGAAGTCACTCATTTCTCTGCCATCACCTCACCTCAGTCTCATTAGCTTCCTCACATGCTCCCTTTCTGTTTCTCTTCCCTCCTTTATTCATCGAGCACTTAGCTAAAGACAAGCGATGTGCTAAGATCTGAGGACAAGATATGGGTTTGTCATCAGGGAAGCCCATGACCTGATGTTTTGTGTAGACCTCTCTTTTCTCCAGGGTTCTCGCAGGTCAGTAATCTTGGCATTCACATACAGGTACTTTCTGCAGAATGTGGGCTGTCAGAGACTGTCTGTTGTGCTGATAGATTTGCATTCATTCATTCGTTTATTTAGCAGATACTTGGGATAAGCCAGGCACTGTGTGGGATTCTGGACGTATAGCTGCATGCAAGACAGACACTGTCCTCTGTCTCCCCTATTCCCCATGTAGACAGGAGGATACTTTAACGTTCCTGGAGAGTGAGAACATTTAACCTTCCACATTTAACCCCCTGGCAGCCTGCAATTCCAGTACACGCTACCACCATGCGGCACTACCCACTGGGTGGGAGGTAGGCAGCAACAAGGGTCCAGTCACCTGGTCGCTAGACCCTCGCAGCCCATTTCCAACTTGAATTTCTGAGATTTCTTTTGCTTTAAATAACACTCCTCACTTTACCGAGAGTGGGAAGCTCAAGCATGACCAGTGAGTGCAGAGAAATTAGAGCGAATTAGGAGCAGAGCTGGAGCCCACAGTCCAGGCCCTGTATTGTTAACAGGGCTCCTCCCCTGCCCGCTGCTGGGTGGGGTCAAGATCAGGACAACAGTCTACAGTCCCTGGAAGTGCACCTTGGGTAGCAGTCATTCTATCCAGGTGGTTGCGTCTTTGTTTCTGTTTTGGCCTTTAGGTTGTAAGAGGAATGAGCGAGGGAGTCTAGGTCATTCTTGAGCACATCTGCTGTTCCGTTTCTGGGAACAAGTGGCCCCTCTGCCTGTTCCACTCAGTTTTGTCCATGAAAGCCTGGTTTAATAAAATATGTATCTCCAAGACGAACGGTGTTCCGAGTGAGCTGGTTGCCATGACAACCTCCAGGAAAAGCCACTTGTTCCTCTCCGTTTTATTTCCAGTGTGTTGGAGCAGTGTGACAGAGGGATAGCGGTCCTGAGGTTCTGCAGCAGGCGGAGCCCTCCGCCCCTCGGGGCTGGCGGACGCCTGGAGCAGGCAGAAACTGCGCATTCGCGAGCCAGTGTTTGTTTCTATGCCCTTTGTGGGAACCAGCCAACTACTAGATCAGTGGATGGTGCATAAAAATCTTAGCTGAGCCAAAGTCCCTTCTTGGAAATACAAGCCATAAATTCAAAGGATGTCAAAGACCTCAGCGTAAGTGATTTTACTTCCAGCTGTGAGTGGCCTTGACACGGAGAGTTTTCACAGGGTTCTGCAGACCTGCTGGCTGTTACGTAGGTAGGAGAAGTGCTTTACAGATGTTCAGTGGGGTACGGACCAGCAGCACGCTTACTTGGCCAGCACACCATCTTCTTCCCATGATCTTTCCCACCCCTCTAAGACAGCATGCTGCCTTTTCTTTTTCTAGGTTTATTGAGGTATTTGGCATACAGTATTGGGGTTTATTGACATACAGTAAAATTCACCCTTTTGAAGTATACAGTTCTGTGAATTTTGACAAACGTGTATAGCCCTGTAAACACCAAAATTAACATAATATTTCCATCACTCCAAGATCCCCCCCCCCGACCCCTGTAGTCAATCCACTACTCTCACCCCCAGCCCTTGGCAACCACTGATTGGTTTTCTGACCTTACAGTTTTGCCTTTTCTAGGATGTTGTCTAAATGGAGCCAGACTACGTAATCTTTAAGGCTCGTTCCTTTCTCTCGGTCTCGGCTTAGTATTGTGAGCCACCCAGGCTGTGTGCCTATCCTTGCCTCCCTCACGTCACCTAGTGGTGTTCCATTGCACGGTGTACCCCATGGCTTCCTCGCTTCTACAATGCAGTTTGCCCCAGACGTTCCTCTTCGGGGGCTACAGCTTGTCTGCATGGCTGTTTCCAGCCCGCTGCTTCCTACAGCTCCCAGGACTCCTTCTCCAAATGCCAGCTGTGCCCACAGGTAGTTCTTGCAGCTCACACTTGGTTCTTGGTTCATGTCAGGATCTGACAGTGCAGAAAGCTGCCAGGGATTGGGGGGAGGGCCAGACTGGGTCTCCATTGCCTTCCACTTCTTCTGTGTCCTGGAGTTTGCCGGGGGAAGGCGCAGATCCGCCCTCTCCCGGGGCCCCTCATGTCGGCGCACACAGTCCTTGGCATTTATTGAGTGTAAGGGTGTATGGAAGGCAAATGGATGAGAAGGCCGGGGGCTCATCCCGACCCTGTCCTGGATTTCTTTGCTTCATCTGCAGACTGAAGATATTCTTCTAAAAGTTCTCTCAGGCCTCCTGCAGTCACTGTATTCTATCTTTCCCTTTCTCATTTCCAGTGTTTTACCCTGTACACATGGTCATTCCTCATCTGGGTCCCTTAAGCACAATGGTGCATGGCGTTACCTAAAATCCTCATGAGAGGGACATGCTGGCACATCTCCTGTTAGACACAAATGCAGCTAAAATTAAGCATCTTGAAAGCTGTCAAGAATGAGGTAATTCCTCCTTAGGACCCCCAAGGTGACAACTCCTCCAAGCCATGTCTTGATCATGCCCTGCTCAGTGACAGGTGAGCCCTGGACGGCCACCAGGAACCTCTCCAAGCAAACTGAAAACACCTGGGTCCAGGCCGAGGCAGGAGCCCAGGCCCGCAGTCTCCTGTGGTGGGGAGCCACAGATCTGTGCCTCTGGGGCGCTCTTGGCAAATTTTGCCATGGACTCTCATCACTCCTCTTCCCCAGGAATATTATTCCAGTCAGGCCCCTCTCAAAGAGGAGGGCCCCAACTCCTGTTTCAGCAGGTTGGGGTGAAAATAGACATGTGACAAAAAAGCAAGCTTCCATTTTCCCTAACACTCTAGATGCTGGGGCCAGGCTCTTTGGGGAGCCTTTGTTGGGAGGTGCCTCCGAGGGACAGGGGTTGTGACTGCCTTTGGTCTCTGTGTGTGGTTGAGGGGACATGGACCCTTTGCATTTCCAGGGAAGTTCCTAATGGGACTGCAATGGTGGAATGCAATGGTCCGGCACATGGGTGCTCTAACAGACAGTGTGACACTGGGACAGAGGTCCCAGGGGCAAGAGCACAGGACTGGGCCTGCTCTGCTGTCTCCTTAGTCCCATAACCTAGGTTCTCCCCTCCCCTCCCAGACCTTGGTGGACTCATCTGTCAACTGAGACACCCCCCTTCCAGTGTTGTACATGGCAGACTGGCTCTTGGGAGCCATGGCCTCAGGGCAGCCTGTGGACCCAGGGACAGATATTCAAAGGGACCCGGCCACCCTTGGTGATGGGCCTCCAGTCTGCATCTCTGCCCTCCCTTAGGAAGGAGATTGGGGGTGCAGGGTGGGGGGCACAGCAGTCCTTCACAGACACGAGCACATCAGCAAACCCTACGGAAGTGGAATTTTCTAACAGAATAAACTTGCTTGTTTGGTCTGTTTTCTGTAACTTTTGCTAAATACTTTATACATTTTTAATGTTACAAAGCTGCGTCTCCTGCCAGCATTCCTCCTCCCGGTATGAATGTGTTTACTCCACACTGTATATCCTCCTCCCTCTGACTGCCCAGACCAGTAAATAAAATGGATGTAATATAATTTATAAGTGACACTGTTGAAACTCTGATCCCTCTGGGGACTGTCACCAGCTCTCCCCAACTCCTGTAATAGCATTCGTGTGTATTAATGCTGAATTAAATGTTTAAAGCATTTAAATTTTGAAGGCGTTTGCTATATATAATTGTTCTGCATTGTTATAAAGTGTTTCCTGGAAGTTAAATCTCTCCCATTTTTTTTCCCCCTTTGGCTCTGTGTGTACACTTGAGATGCTTAGAATCACCCATGTGAAATAAACTATCCAGAGACACTGGGTCCCACTGGGTGACCCTCCTCCCTGGAAGGCAGCCACACTCTCCTTTGGACAAATGGCCTCTGCATCTCTCCAGGCTCCCAGGACTGGGATAATTTTACTCCTGGTCACTTAGCAGGGGGACAAAAGGCACCTGGGCACTGACCCTCCCCCCCAGGTGGGTGCCCTGCTGCCAGACCCACACTCCTGACCCATCCCAATCCCCTCCCCTGGCAACTTGTCCCTGTGGACAGATGAGGCTCCCGCTTGTTTCGTGTCTCATCCACCCATCTGTTGATGCGTCCCTTCCTTCATGCCATGATTATCGAGCACCTACCATGTTCCAGACCCTGTCCGAGGTAATGGGAACAGTGAATGAGACAGGTAGAGCCCTGCCCTCATGAGCTTCCTTCCTAGCAAGGAAAGACAGAAAAACATGAGGTTATCACGCAAGTGTGTAGTGTGGCTGAAGAAGGCATTAAGTGTTACAGAGAAATAAAAACAGGGCAGAGGGAACCGGGAGTTTTCTAAGGGTGAGGTTGGGAAGGAGCAAAGACAAGTAGACTGAAGGCTGGGGAGGCAGCCGGCAGGCAGCTAGCTGGGGGAAGAATGTTCCTGCAGAGGAGGTGGCCTAGTTAGAGGTTGGGTGGACATCAGGGGGTGGGCAGTAGAGGACAATCTGGGGCCACTAGCTGGAGCAGATTGGTGGTGGGGAGGCATAGCTTCTGCCGGGCTTTGCCAGCAGTGGAGGGCCTGTGACTTTTACTCTGGGGGTCTGAGGTGCATGGCCTGACTTCGGTGCCACAGGGCTCACTGCACTACTGTGAGGGATGGGAGCAGAGGTGCCCTCTGAAGCTGGAGCTCAGGGAGGGGCAGTGAGCCCACAGGGGGCGCTCATGGTGCAGGTGGAGAGAATGACCAGGTTCTGGGTGTACTGTGCAGGTAGAGCTAACACTATTTCTGACAGGCTGCAGTGGGGTAGGGCAGAATGAAAGGTGCTGAGGGTGACTCCCAGTCCAAGCAACCAAAAGACCAGGCTGCCATTCAGTGCAAAGGAGTGGCCATGGGAGGGGCATCCTTTCCCACTGTCTGCCTCCCGGCCCACCTCTCCTGTTCTCTCTCAGTGCAGACTGTGCAGGCCCTGGGACCAGGCTCAGAAGCAAAGGTCAGCTTGTCTTGGAGCTCAGAGCCAGGATGGTAGGGGGTGGGGGTGGAGGGCTGGGCCCTGGCTAACAGCTAAGACAGAGCTCCTGCTTGGGGTGTGACAGGCCAGCCTCTGGGAAGAGCCTGCTTCGTTCAGTCAAGGCCAGTAGGGGAGACACAGACTGAGACTGCCTGGAGACAAGGCCTTCTTCCCTGTGGACTTTGGAGTTTGAGGAGAGTTTATGGCCCCAGCTCAGACTTAACAAATCCATTCACAATACATCATCTCCATCAACTTGTTTGACTAAGGAGCGTAAACTCTCCCTCTGATAGAAGATGTTTATGCAGGTTTTCAAACAAACCTCCAGGTCATGACCCCTCTCTCAGCAGCATCAACACAGCTGCCTGTGGGTCCCCTCCAGTACTTGGGCTCCTCCTGGGTGCAGCAACCTGAAGAATAGGGACAGTACCAGGCTGCTTCTGACCTGGGTCCAGCTCCTTCCTCCTTGCCCCTGGAGAGGGCAGAAGAGGTCGGGGGGCTATAGCTGCCTACCATCTTAACCCAGGGCCCTGTTTCCTTGCCCACTTCTTGTCAGAGCAACCCCAGCTCTTCACCTGCAGACGTGGAGCTTCTCCCACCCTCGGCTCAGGCAGCTGTAATGTAGTGAAGGACCCTGAACGGGGAGCCTGGCAGGCCTGGGCTTTCATTCCGGCTTTGCATTTTACAACCATGTGACACAGGCCAGCAATAGGCATGTTTGAGCTCTGTTTTTGCCCCTGTAACACCAGCCTGGCCTTATCTGCAGGCCTGGTGTGGATGGGCAGAGAACCCAGAAGGCACTTCTAAAGGCCTCTCGCACCTGGTTCAGAGGTAGGGGGTGAACCTCCAGCCTCACTTTCATGGCCTGGGTTGTGTTTGTTTCTGAGTTCAGTGACTGTTCTATTTCTAACTACTCTTGAGCACGAATGCCTCGCTGCAGGAGAATGGAATCCAGAAGAAGAAAAGGGCTCTTAATAACAAACATGCTCTTGCAAACTGACAGGGCCAAACAGTAAGTGCACCTACACACCCCTAACATTAAGGCTTCCCGAGAAAAACACACTCCGGAACCACAGCGGGTGGAGTGAGCTGGAGGGGTGGGTGAGCAGAGTTGGCTCCTGAACTTTTGTCCTCCCTAAACAGCAGCAGGGTGGGCCTGGCAGGTGGCTTTCTCCCAGTAGTAGGGACCTGATGTCCCCTGCCATTGGCCTGTTGTGATAGGGTACAAACCCTGACTCACCTGCCTAGAGATTGTGGCATTTATTCTTGATAGTTATGACCCCTGGGCAAAGAGGAGACATCTCTCCCACCCAGTTTGGCAATTTGGGGGCTCCAGGTACATTCCCCTCCAGCATTATGCTCAGCCAGGCTGGGGCACTGCCGACCTTTCCGTTGGGTGACGAGAATTCAGGTACATGGCATACCCCCTAGGGTTCTTCCTTATGTCCTGCACTCATAACTGAGCTGACTGCAGAGATGTGAAGGCTTCCATTGCAGAGTTCCCGTCTCCCATCTATCCATTCACTCACTCAGCAAGCATGTTACTGTCTGCTAGCTTCCGGCATCAGGCTGGGTTGCAAACTGACAACCTGCAAGCTGAAGCCAAACCACAGATATGTTCTATTTGGCCCACACAGAGTTTTAAAAATCTTTGAACTCTCAAAAGCTTGGAAATTGCATCTAAAAATCTGATTTATGAATTTCTTTTGGATAATCAAAAATATAGTAACACTGGGCCATAATCCCATGTGACCATGTTGACATGGAGTTGAACACTGGCAGGCCCTCCCACATGTGACACAGGCCTCACCACTCCCTATTGTCTCCCTGATCCAGCTCTTTCACCCTCTCCCTCCACTTGCTGACTCCTAGTAGGCAGTTTAGTTTTTGACCCTGTTGTAGATGAGTAATAACAAAAACTAACGTGTAGTTAGTACTTAGTATGTGCCAGTCTCTACTCTAAGTATTTTCACACATTAACTTATTCCAGCCTCACAAAAACAATGAAGTAGACACTATGATTATGCCTACTCACTCAAAAAAATAGCCACCAACAGCCCAGCCCTGCCAGGCACCATTCTGACAATGAAGATGCAGCCAGGAACAAGTGGACAGACCCTCGCTTCCATGGAGCTCTCACTCTGGTGAGTCTCTAGACAGCACCAGGAACAAATAAATAGGAAGCCAGAAGGTGTATGGGGGAGGGAGCAAAGGAAAAGGAGGGCAAACAGTCTGGGGTGTGCTGATGGGTGGTGGTAGGGTGTACAGGTGGAAATAGAGTGGACAGTACAGACCTTTGTGAGAAGGTGACATTTAAGGAAAGCCACGAAGGAGGTGAAGGGTTGGGAGAAGAACGTTCTATGCAGACAGATGTTAGAAAACGTTCCTGGCAAGCAGGAGCTGGAAAGAAGTATTTGAAGTCATGAGAGGCAAGGACCTACATCCCAGATTGCTCTATCCAGCAAAGCTTTCATTTAGAATGGAAGGGCAGATAAAGTGCTTCCCAGATAGGTCAAGTTAAAGGAGTTCATCATCACCAAGCCCTTATTATATGAAATGTTAAAGGGACTTATCTAAGAAATATAAGATCAAAAACTGTGAACAGTGAAATGACAACAAACTCACAGCTATCAAAAACTGAACCTAAAAAAACAAAAACAAAAACTAAGCAAACAACCAGAACAGGAACAGAATCACAGAAATGGAGATCACATGGAGGGTTATGAATGGGGAGGGGGAGAATGGGGAGGAAGTTAAAGGAATAAGAAGCATAATTGGTAGGTACAAAATAGACAAGGAGAGGTTAAGAATAGTATGGAAAATAGAGAAGCCAAAGAACTTATATGTACGACCCACGGACATGAACTAAGTGTGGGCAGGGATGCTGGAGAGTTGGGGGAGTGGGGTGGAGGGAGGGATAATGGAGAGAAAAAGACTGGGACAACTGTAATAGCAAAATCAATACAATATCCTTAAAAAAGAAAACATGCCTGGGGTCACACAGCTAGTACATTGCAAAGCTGGGATTTGAAACCAGGCGACCTCCAGAGCCTGGCTCCCCACCCCTGCATTGTAGGGCCCAGTGGAAGCCGGGACCCCGGACAGGGCCGGGGACGGGAGTGAATACCACTGCTCTCGGAGACCTAGAGCTGGGGTGGAAGAGAATGCACTAGGGACAGTGTGAAAGGCCTTGGCCCAAGACTTGGGCTCCAAAGGTTCTGACCTCCTGTCCTGTCCTCCCAGAAGGCCAAAATGGGTTGATGACTTGCTGTCAGCTCCTTATTTTAATCTCAGGAGGGTTCTGGGAACTTGCCTAGCCCCCACCAAGCTCCTGGCCCCTCCTCCTTCTAAGTACTGGGGTGAATCTGCTGCAAATCCCCCTAATCTGCCAGCATCTCAGTGTCCGTGTGAATGCAGTGGCACTGAGCCCTGGAAGCCTGAGGCCACATCACTCCCACCCACCCAGCTGCGACTGCTCCGCCCGGCCCACACCACCTCACCCATGGGGAACAGCAAAAGCGGAGCCCTGTCCAAGGAGATCCTGGAGGAGCTGCAGCTGAACACCAAGTTCACGGAGGAGGAGCTGTGTGCCTGGTACCAGTCTTTCCTGAAGGAGTGCCCCAATGGCCGCATCACGAGGCAACAGTTCCAGAGTATCTACTCCAAGTTCTTCCCTGACTCCGACCCCAAGGCCTATGCCGAGCATGTTTTCCGCAGCTTCGACGCCAACAACGATGGCACCCTAGACTTCAAGGAGTATGTCATCGCCTTGCACATGACCACGGCAGGCAAACCCAGCCAGAAGCTGGAGTGGGCCTTCTCCCTCTACGACGTGGACGGCAATGGGGCCATCAGCAAGAACGAAGTGCTTGAGATCGTCATGGTCAGTCTCTGCACCGCCCCCCTTACCCTGTGCAAGACTGGGGTCACCCAGGGTCAGGGCCCCCTGCTGCTGCTGCTGCTGCTGCTGGGGGATCGCAGCTGGGGGCGGGGCTGGAGGGTGGGGTGGGGACTGTGTGACTCAATGACTCTGAGACCACAGTGTGGAGTCTCTAATATACTGATTAACAGAAGGCGGGGCACTTTCCCACAGCTTCATTTCCCTCCTACTTACATTTTGTTTATTCCTTTCCATCCTTCTGTCTTTCCTCACTTCCTGTCTCCCTCCTTCTGTCCCTCATGCCTTCCTTCACCAAAATGTCCTTCAAAACCTTCAACCCTACATACTCACATTCCACAACACGTTTCAAATACACAATAGAGAGAGGCCAGAGTGGGGACCTGAGATGTGGGTTCTAGTTCCGATTGTCTTCATAGAGCTTCACCCCGGAAGCCGGAAGCTGCCCAGTCTCCTCTGCCCTGTCCTGACCTGAACCACAGGACCCTCAGCCCCTCCTAAGCCGGCGCTTCCAACACACATTCTCTGCCCATCCCAACTGGCCCAGTGTCAGACCATGTGTTGTGAAGATTTTAGGTGTCTTGAAAATAGTTTTATTTAATGTAAAAGTAATTCATGAAATTTAGAAACATATGCAAAATAAAATTAAAATTACCTTTAATTTCAGCATCCAGAGAAAACTGTCAACATTTCCAGTCTTTTAGCTGTATATTTTAAAATAATTTTAGAACTATGAAATATTCATATGATTTTTATCATACCTTTTCCAGTTATTATTATGAATGTTTTCCACATCAGTATATATTCTTCAAAGCCATTTTAACATCCACTTAGAATTCCATCTACAGAAATGTCATAAAATTATTTAGCCATTCCTGTATTTTAGACAATGAGGGTGTTTCTATTTTTTCTATTATATTATTTATATTTACCTTCCTTTATTATCTTTTTAAAAAGATTTTATTTATTTTTAGAGAGAGGGGAAGGGAGGGAGAAAGAGAAGGAGAGTGACCTCAATGTGTGACTGCCTCTTGCACGCCCCCTACTGGGGACCTGGCCTGCAACCCGGGCAGGTGCCCTGACGAGGGATGGAACTGGCAACCTTTTGGTTCCCAGCCCACACTCAGTCCACTGAGCTGCACCAGCCAGAACTCATTTAGTATCTTTTTACCTGATCTTTTTAATCCCCCTATCTCATGCCACTCATTTTACTTTTCTAATTTCACTTCTGTTAAAAGGAAGAATGTCTATCATATTTTATATAATTTTTGATGCACTGGTCATCCTGTTCTCATTTGCACATGCTTCTACCCTTATAGAAGACACCATAAATAAAGTAGCCAAGCACGCAGCTGGTGATCTGTGGGCTCTGCTTGCGCCTCCCACTAAGGGCAGGCTTGTCTGGGGACCTCTCTGGCATGTGTGCAGGGCCTTCAGATCAAACTCCCCTGGACTGGCAGGTGGCCTGGGATGGAGAGCACATCCCAGAATCACCTTAAGGATGCCAGGCCCAGCAGAGGCCTACAAGTTGGTGCTCTTTGAGAAAAAGGAGTAGGAGGGGGAGGAGGGGAAGAAAGGGTAGGGAGGGGAGGGCAGGGGCAGTAGGGCAGGGCAGGGAAGGGGAGGGGAGGGGAAAGAGAACAGACTGAGGAAGAGCATCCACGGCTGAGGCTGTGCAAAGTCGGTGGCCTTGGAGTCAGAAGTTACGGATTCCAGTCCCAGCTATGCCACCAACTAGCTGCATGGCCTTGGGAAAACCATATAACCTGCCAGGGCCCAGGGTGAGCATTCAGTAGGTCTTTCTTTGTTCTTTCACTGAGGCCTTGACCGTCTGTCCTTGCTGTTAGAAGCAGCGTGGGCAGGCAGTAAAAACTCCAGGCTTTTAGCCTTCAAGGCGGCACATGGTTCCCATGGCTCAGGACAGGGAGAGGAGTTAACAGAGTCCCCTACACTTCAGTTGCTGGGCACATGCCAGCCTAGACTGCTGCTGGGTTTGATTTCCTTGTTCTTCTTGTTATAACATAGGGGACTGAAAGGGTACTTCTCAAGGCCATTGACCTTTCCTCCAGGCTAATTTCATAGGCGTTACTGGCTATGCTTTCAAGCGACTCCAAGGTGTCCTCCCAACTCCCACCCAGCACACTGCCTCATCCCAAGCCTGCCCCAAAGCTGAAGGCACAGGCTGGGACAGGCTCAGGGGCCATGACTTTGAGTGTCCTCTCTGGGCCTGGCCAGCCTTAGAGCTGGACAGGCACATTGAGACCACCGGTCCCTTCCCCTGATCTCAGGTCCAGAGGCATTTCCTGCCTGGTCCCCCATCACACATCCGCCTCCTTTACTAGTAAGAGGAGAGGGAGGTCAGAAGGATCCTTGAGCCTAAAGCTAAACCTTTCTCTGGATCCCTCCCTGAGCAGAAGGGTAACTGAGAGGCTTCCTGAGCCCTGGGAAGACCTTTGGAAAGTTCTTGCTGACGCCTCCACTCTCCCTTCCCCAGCCCCTGAAATGGTCTCTGAGACGTAAGAATCAGTTGCCAAGTGGCATAATGCAAACTGAGACCAAAGTGCCTGGCTTAGACTCTCCGATCACCTGCGTCCAGCCTGGGTGACTTTCAGCAAGTTGTCTCAGGTTCTTCACCTATAAAACAGGGTCGATAACGCCCACCTCATAAGGCTGTGGAGGTTCCATGTGAATAAAATACTCAGAATAGCAGCCCATGTTAAGCACTCAGCGGATGTTAGCCCTTGTTACCACAAGCCAACCCGGCTGGGCAACCAGGTACCACGCGGATCTGGAAAAAGTGTGAGATATTCGAATGCTCCTGGGCAGTAGAGTTCAAGGCAGCCATGGGATTATCATCAGGAAGTATTTTATTTTATTTTATTTTTATTTTAATTTTATATCAATTAAAAGCAATATGTCTACATGGTGAGGAAATTCCAACCACACAGAAAGGAATAAGAAACAAAAGCCTGCTTCACCCCTCCCAGGAGCTTTGATTCAGTAGGACAGGCTGGGCCTGGGAATCTGCATTTTAACACCAGGGCTGCCAGCCCCTGCCACTCCTGCTGACTCATCATTCCTCTTGATTTGGTGCAGGCAATTTTCAAAATGATCAGCCCCGAGGACGTGAAGCACCTTCCAGATGATGAAAACACCCCGGAGAAGCGAGCTGGGAAGATCTGGGCCTTCTTTGGAAAGAAGGATGATGGTGAATGCACTCTCCCTCATCACTGTGGATTTCACAGTCAGGGGCTGTTTCCTGGGGACCCCGACAAGATGTAGCTGTGGAGACTCGTGCCCTGCGGGGCTGGCTGACGGGCCTCAGGGGATGGGCAGACCCACTGGCAGGCAGGTCTACCTGCTGCCCCCCAGAGCTGCCACTGCCAATGGGAATGGCACCCGTCTGTGGCTTAGGCAGATCCATCGCTGCCTGAGAGTTTCAGGGTGAAGGAAGGCTCAGAATGGTGGAGTGCTTTTGAAGAAAAACATCTTTGGTTAGAGCAGAGTCAGCCCACACTGAAGTAAAAGTAAAAAGTAAAGGCAATAGCATATTAGAAGTTAGTATGCACATGCCAGGCTTTGAGTAGTTCGAACAACTCTGTCTACACGGAGTGCCAGTTTGTAGACACCTGGGTTTACTTCAGTTGTTTTCAGAAATGCTCTCTAGACAGTGAGGACAAGGCTCGGTCTGTGTCTGACTTAGCATCGAGTCCCAAGTAAGTGGGATCTCAGCTTACATGGTTTTACTTAGGAAGTTAATTTGGGTCCCCCGAGAAGCACTGCCAGGTCTCTTAGATTTAAATTAGTTTGTGAGAAATTTACTGGGAGAAAGTCCCCTGAGGGAAAACAGAGAAAGCTACAGAAAGCTGGGAAACCAGTCAGACTGCAAAGCAGATAAGACCCATGTGGACAGAGGGGCAAGGAAGGAGGGTTGGAGAACAAAAGTGTTAGAGTGCAGTGACGTTCTCAGAAAGGTTGGCAGAGCTGAGGGGGTGTCCTCAAGCCCCCTTCTTCCAGGAGCTGGCCTGGCCTGGTACCCTGCCCGCCCCCCACTGTCTGCCTGGGAGCAGCGTGCCGGTGTGCAGCCAGTCTTGCACTGACCAATAGTGGGGGGTGGAATGCCTGGTCTGATGGCTTCCAGGTGGGAGTATAGAGCCCACTGGCCCTCATCATAGGATATTTAAAGAGAGGAGCCAGCCACTGAGACTTTTAAAACCTGAAGCATCTCAGCCAATGAAGTATTACATGGCCCAAACACATGCGAGGGGTCAGCACTGACCCGTTTGGGATCTCCGGGGCCATCTCTCACCAGGGCTGCAGGGGGCAGGCCTCACTCAGCAGGATGTTACACAAGGGCAGGTAGAGACCACATTGGCCTTACTAATCTGCAGTCCAGGAAGAAGTCAGAAAAGTGTGAAGGTCGTTGGCTCTAGGGCCAGAGCCAGGTGAGGCAGGTGAGGTGTCTGGGCACAACACTGAAGCAGGCGCCCGTTCCCAGGAGCCACCTGTGCCCGCATGACCCTGAGACTGAGCACCGACTCAGGGTGTGCAGGGTTCATGCCTCGATGGCTTCACCGGAGTCCCGGCCTTGATGTTGTCACCCCTTTGAGCACCTTCTCCGCCTCCTCATTCACTCAGACCCTGGTTGTGTGAGATGATCCCTGGGACCTCCCACCCTGCTGGCCTGTAACCCGCTCCATGACATCCCTCTGGGTCTGCTGAGTCCCCTGTTCTGTTACTGGTTAAGCTGAAAACTGACCCAGCTGAAGGTCACAGGAGGTGGTAGTGTCACGGGGCTGACACATCACCCTGGCCCGTGGGCCTGTTTGTTCCTTTTCACTTGGCCTGCCTTGGGACAAGGCCCCCTTCCAGAACTGGGCCTGATGGTGGGTTCCCAGGTCTTTGTGAAGCTGATGGGACTGCTGAGATTTGAGACCCAAATTTCATCCCCTAAACCCACTCAGGGAACCAGCCGTGGCCCTGATCCAGGATTAAGATTAAGAGTGTTCAAAAGGCCTGGAGCATAAACAGATGGAAGTGCAATTCAGGTCAGCCAAGCATTGTTGAACACCTACTATGTGCAGACCACTATGAGCATCACCATGACCTGAAAGAGCAGCCGTCTCACTTTAGAGTTATTTCCACACACAGCTGCCTTCCCCAGAGGCCCAGAGTGTCCACGTGGGGCCAAGGACTTTATCTCACTCCCTCCTGTGCCACACCCTGCCCTCTGCCCTTGCAGTGACCTCAACCCCAAGCACAGTGGCTCTGGCACAGAGGAGAAGCTCAGCAAAAAGCATTTAACTGCATGGAACTGAACACAGTAGGTGGAGCCAATGCTCTCTCTTGGTCCCACACGGGGAGGTAGATGGGGGATACAGAGAGGCACAGGGCAGAACCATGCAGGAGTTGTCAGCTGAGAACCATGGGGCTGCCCAGGTGGTGGGGGCGGGGCATCAGAGAGATGGTTCCACCAGCCAGGCTCTCCGGGTGCTGCATTGGGACCCTCCACTTTCACCCCCTTCTCCCTGAGTGGATGCTGCTCCCTCCTTCTTGACTGAAACTTTGCTTTGCTCTGTCCCCCAAAAGTTCTTTTAGAACTTGAGGTTGAGGACCTAAGGTAATACTCAAAATATTTAATAACCAGCAAGGCAGAGGCATTGGCCAATCAAAAGAGAAGCATAACACCAAAATGCATCCAGGACCCTCAGGAGTGCCGGTAGTTAACCCTGCCACTGCTGGCTCATGGGGCGGTCCAGGGGATGGGCAGGGTATCTGGGGCAGGGCCGGGGGCCACCCTGGGGGTGCTAAGACTCAAGGTTTTCGTGATAGATACATCTGTACAGGACATGCTGGCAGATGTCAGCCTCATCGCAGCTTGAAACAACCAGTCCTGACTGTAGTGTGCTTCTCCCCTCTGCAGATAAACTGACAGAGGAGGAGTTCATCGAGGGGACCCTGGCCAATAAAGAAATTCTGCGGCTGATTCAATTTGAGCCTCAAAAAGTGAAGGAAAGGTTCAAGGAAAAGGAAAAGAAACCCTGATGCCAACCACTCAGCTCTCCTGCCTCCCCTTACTGCTCACACAAACACACACGCACTCACCCTGCACATATGTGTGTGCACAAACACAGCATATTGAACCCACAGGACAGCTGCCGGTGGATTGAAAGCATCGTTAAGGATCTGCTGGCCCCTTCTTCCCTCGCCTGCCAGAGCCCTTCCTACCACACCCACCTCCCAGCCCCACCCGCCAGCCCACACCTCCGGTGATAATCCCAGGATTAGGTCGCAGGACTCCTGAACATCACCCCCTGAGTAAGCTCCTTTGTGGATTGCTGGGTAAGCAGGTTCCAATAAATGAGAGTTGCGGGGCATGCAGCAGGCTGGTGGTTCTTGAACCAGAAAAGCAAATGACTTCTGTTGGTTCAGCCTCAAAAACAGGGACACGTTGCCACTTGCAGTCACAGGTTGGGGGTGGTGAAGATAGTGGACACGGCCCTGCTCTCGCAGGGCTCAGGGTGCACAGGGGCCACAGACCTCAGAGCTGCCATTGCAAGTGGGGAGGCTCCCAAGGAGATGTGCAAAGCACTGTGAGCTGTCACGGGAGGGGCTGCCTGGTCCAGAGGATCAGAGAAGCTGTTCTTGATGAGGAGACTTTTGCATTTTAAGACCCAGAGGATGACTATAAGGGCGAGGGCGAGGGTGGGGGTGGGAAAGCACTGGTCTGCGCAGGGACCTGAGGCAGGATGAGAATTCCTGTGCAGAGGCCAGTGTGGCCAGAGCCAGAGGGAGGTGGGCCGGCCAAGGGTGAGTAAAGCCTGACAGGCAGGCAGGGCCAGACCACACCAGCCTTCCTTGCAGCCCAGGGAAAGCATTCAGCTTCCCTGTGGGGACAGTGGGGACCCTTGTGGGGTTTGGAGCAGGAAGGATCTATGTTGGTAGCACCCTCTGGCAAGGTGGAACTAAATCAGAGGGGCAAGCCTGATGGTAGGGAGGCTGTAGGCAACATGGGTCTAGTTGCCTAGGTCACCTGGGCTGGGGACCAGCAGTGGGATGGAGAGAATGGGGCCCCTCTGGAGATATGGAGGAGGTAGACTCTACCTCCCTGGTTGCAGGTGGAGCGGGAGGAGCAAGAATGGCAGCCAGGTGTGTGGCTTGGTTATTGGGTGAATGGGGATGCTATCTGCCCAGATGGGGGCGGGAGGAGTGGCTGGGTTCAGGGAATAATGACAAGTTCAGTTTTCATATGGTGAAAGGTGATGACAGATGTGCTGGAAGTCCCTCACTTTAGAGAGAGGAAAAGAAGGCCCAGTGTCAGCAAGCAGTTTGCCCAGCTGATGAGCAGAGGCCAAGGCTGCCCACTGGCCCATGTTGTCTTATGAGAGCAACAGGGCCTGGGCCCCCTAGAAATCACTCCACCAGTGGGTTCTCAAGATCACTGGAGTCACTGTTTGGAAGGTCCATTTATTCTCCAGTTTTAAGTTCCAAGGTGAGGTCAGAAAAATATGTAGATATCCCAGATACTTCACCGACCTGTGTGCACCTCCCTAAAACAGGGATGTCTCCACGTGCTGGTATGCACCCCCTGCAACAGGAGCATCTCTGCATACTGGTATGCACCCCCTGAAACAGAGAAGTCTCTGCTTGCTGGTGTGCACCCCCCTGAAATGGGCATCTCTGCTTGCTGGTATGCACCCCCTTGAAACAGGGGAGTCTCTGCTTGCTGGTTTTGGGAATGAGTCCTGTCCCTACCCCCAGCTGACACTGGGCATTATTTCATCGAGGGAGGTGTCATCCCCAGGGTTGAGAGGGAGATGCTGAGGTCATGAAGCCAGAGCAGGATTTGGCACTTAAATCAGACTCCCTTTGATTGCACTAGGCTGCCTCAGTAGTTCTGACCTGGAGGTGACAGGACAGAGAATGCTGTGATCCCACAATACTGAGACTGGGAGGGAAAGGGGACACACAGCATCTGCGCCAGCAGGTCTGAGAGGAGGAAAGTTATTATTAGACTCACCTACCAAGACACCTCTCTGGTGTCAGACATGGTGAGGCACCCAGGAGCCGACGCTGGGGGAGAAGAAAGACGTTCGGTCTAGCCCAGGGTGGTCTTGGGTAGAACCAAAGGGATCAGTGCCTCACTCTGGTGCCCCTCCTCCACCCCACACACTACCCTTTTGAGTGAGTCTGGTTGATTGGAATGTGAGGTTGCAGGCTTTTCACTCCTCTCTGAGGTCAGGGCATCCATGTCACTTGAGTCTAAAATGACAGACACTGCATAGTAGCCTTGTTGGTCTGTTGTTCAATGAGAGGTATAACAGGGCCGCTGGATATCCTACTGGCCAGTGAAGAACCCAAGAGTGGTGACCTAATTAGCACACTCATTAGCTTGGGTGGCAGGGCTGCTTGAGCTGGGGTCCTGTACAGCCCTGGGGCCTCTGCGGAGAAGATGCTTAGAGAACCCAGAATCAGTGTTGAGTCTAACTGGACGGGAGAGAAGGGGAGGCAGAGGAGGTGATGAATTACATCATGCAAGGGACAGAAGGCCCAGCACGGCCTGTTTGGGCACAAGCAGCAATTTACTGACTCGTTAACTGCAATTCCAGCAGGAGCACTAGCTTTAGGTCTTGCTCAGTGCAGGGCCTCTGACAATGTCTCAGAGCTTTCTCCACCTCTTGGGTCTGCTTTCTACCATGGTGGCTCCATTCTCAGGCAGGCTTTACCCTGTGCTGGTTCTAATTTCAGCAGAAAAAGTGCCTTTCTATGTACAGTGAGTCTTAGCCAAAATCCCAGGACTGTCTCTGACTGGGTATACGCCCATCCCTGCTCCCAAATCTGGGCCCAGGAGGAGGCCATGCTCGAACTGGCCCAGCAGAGTTTCATGTCCGTCATTGGGGCTGAGGATGGAGTTGAGACAATTCAACTTCAGGAACCGAGAGTGGGAGATAAGTGGTCTCCAAGGGGAAGATTTGGGTGCTATTAGTATAAGAGGGATGAGTTGTAAAAATGTGTCCACTATGGAGACTTTGGGAAGTCACTTCACTCTGAAGTTCTGCTTCCTCGTGTACCTGTGAACTCAATGGCAGAAATGGGTCCCATCAAGAAGAAAGCCAAAGTGCCCTGTCCCCTATTGCCACCTGCTCTCACAGGACCACAGCCTCTGGTGCAGTGCCCCTCAGTATTTCTTAGCATCCCCACAGATTCACCAACAGGTCCCTTAGTGCCCAGCACAGAGCACTGAATTCTCTCGGGCAGGGGAGCCCTTCAGCTCCAGTGAGAAACAAATGCAAAACAATCAACAAAATACAAATCAAGTTAAATAAACTTGTTATTTTAGTCATTAACAGGACAAGAGCAAGCAGTGCGTGTGTGCCACCCCATTTGTGGAGTGAGGGGGGAAGGACATATTTACAAAGCTATGAAAAAAAAAACTTCCTTCTCCTATTAATGAGAAGGTTCTGGCTAACTGACACCCAGCAGCATCTGACGCTCCCGAGACATTTCTGTCCCGTGTCATCTGATGCACGTGTACTGGGCACCTACTCAGAACCAGCTGTGCTGGGTACAGGCTGGGAATACGACATGGCCCCAGATTTCCTAAAGCTAATAGGCTCATGAGAAAAGGCAGGGACATTTGCAGAGGAAAAATTAGGACATTTGGTGATTGAACCATGGATAACCTGTACACCAAGAAACAGACCTTTGTTCTGCACTTGCCTAATGCCTTCCAAGCTGCTTTAGTTTCGTCTTTTGCAAAACAGAGGCAGGACTAGGGTAAGGGCCAGATGAGCAGTGACCTCAGATGCAAAATTCAATGGGGAGGGGACAAAAATCAGCAATCAACATTAATCGTCTTTGAATGTAATAGTTTAAAAATAAAAATTAATGTTAAAAAGTTCAGAATGAGCAAAATTTTACTTGCATGAGCTGGCCTGGCTCCCCACACCCTCATCCCAGTCCTGGTTTCAGTGAAACATCATTTGTATGATGGCCCATAGGCTGTAGTTTGCAGATTTGATTTTTTTAAATATCACATTAAGATACTACTGACCTTGACAGTCAAAGATTTTTTTTAAAGTACTCTCAAATCATACACCCTCTCTTGCCTCTAGTCCCAGCCCTACTGCAAAGTACCCTTGAAAACAGAGTTGCCAGGTGAAATACAGGATGCACAATTAAAATTGAAGTTTAGATAAAGTATATCCCAAGGGATATACTTTTACAAGGTTATTTGTTTATCCAGAATTCAAATTTAATGGAGCATGATGTGGTTTTTTTTGCTAAATCTGGCAACTCCACTTGAGAAGTAACATATAGCCCCCTTCTCACATAAGGCACCATTTAGTCCCATGACATCACACCCCACCCACATACACATACATTTTACACACTAGACAGGCAACGTTCCTAGGCATCAACACCCTGTTTCCATAGGATGCTCCTCCTCCCAACTTCTTATCACTTCTTGCCTTAGAGTTTCAGCTACTGCGCCAGACCCTGTTTGCCTGGTGCCTCCTCAGCCTCCAGAAGCACCCTCTACTCAGGGTCTGGGGCACAACTCAGATTCCATGTGTGCAGAACGGGTCACACAGGCCTTGCCCTCTCAGTGTCCCCAGGACTCCCGCCCGCCACCCCCTCCCCCCTCGCCACCCCCAGCATGTCACATCCAGATCTACTGCAGTTCTATCCTTCACCTGGCCCTCCAGCTTTCAGCATCTGTGTCCGCATGGGGAGTGCAATTCCTGTCAGTGGGCACTAGGGGCAGGGAGAGCAGCGGCAAACTGCTAGAGCACCGGCGTGTCAGTGGCAAACCAAAAATGGCAGAGAATGGGAGGGCAAGCAAGGCTCAAGGAAGCCAAGCTGAGAAAGGCAGGCAGGGCCAACAAGCGGAGGAAAGGGCCAATGGGGGCCTCCCAGAGGGGCCCTCGGGGCTGGGGCCAGCCCTGAGAGGAAGGAGGGGGCTGCTACAAAGAAGACCTGCTGAAGACCTGAGTTGGAGAGAGGAAGGGAAGACTTGACGGGAGAGGAGGAGGGGAGAAGAAGGAAAGGAATCAGGTTCTGTGGGCATTGGGGGTGCCACTCTGTCTGAGGACGGTGGCATGTCACAGCCAGACTGCTGAATTCAGAACACCACTGGCTTGCCCTGCCATTGGCTGTCTAGGCAGGGTTCTAGCTCTGCACACTTGGGCTTGTGTCAGAACTACCTGGGAAGCTCATTACCCAACTGCCACCCCGGTCATCCTTCCAGGAACACTCTCCCAGACTCTGCCAGGAGCAGGACTATGCAGGTAAAACCCTTCCCAGGTGGTCCTTCTACGCCCTGCACCCAGCCCCACATGGAAATCGTGTGCCACCAGGGGTAAAGGGAGAGATGCTGGCTGCCCTATTTCATAGCAGACATCTCTCTGTATCTTGGGGCTCCATTCACTTGAATTTAGGGCCAGCCCCAGAGGCTGGTGGTCATTCCGGAAAACACCAGTGGAGTTATTAGGATGACAAAGGCAGGCAGAAGCGGTGAGCACTTATGCAACCTCAGGCAGAGCAAAGTGGACTGAGTGCAGGAGGAGTGTAATGAGCATTCCCCACAATATCCATCTGGCTTGGCCTCCACCACCCATCTCAGGAGTCCCCAATGCGCAGAGCCAGAGCTCAGCTGCCTGCCTACGTCTCACTCTCCTCAAGAATCTCCTCCATGGTGTGGGCCAGAGAGAAGTCTCCCTCGCTGCTCTCAGACAGGCTGCTGACATAGGACCAGGCTGCATGGCCCCGCTGGGACCTGGTGCCTGGTTCCCCCGGGCCCTGTGCAGTCAGCTGCAGAAGCTGCCCACTGCCAGGCAAGGACCGTGGCCTCTGCAGGGCCCTGGCACTGTCTCTCTTGGAGAACTTCTTGGGACAATTCCCCAGGAACCGGAAATTCTTCTCCAGGACCCAGGCTCTGCAGCCTGAGTGGTGGGCTAGCAGGAAGCGGGCCCAGTGCTTCCGCAGCTCGGCCTTCACCTGCCAGGGGAGAAGAGGGCAGGGTTACTGTCTCAGGGTCATTCGGCCATGGGTCCACTCAACAAATATTTACTGATTAGGTGGTGAATCTGGGCCACCTTGGGAAACATACCTTCTACTTGGGGGAAATGAACCAAGAGGAGCAAACCAATCCCCGCTAGCACAGCAGATGGAAGTGACGCTGGAAGTCCATTAAGCGAGACAAGGAGAGAAGGAAACAAAGTTTGGGATATGGCTGAACAGAAAAGAAAAGGAAAGGACTGTGTCAAGGTGACATCGGAGGCCTGCCTGATGGATGAAGGCGCCCCTGTTTGAAGGAGCAGCCATGAGCAAGATGGAAGTCAGTTTGCTGTCAAGAAGCTTACATTCTGGAGGGAGGAGACAGAAATAAATGTTTGCACCTGGGATGGGGGGAGGAGAAGATGAAAGAGGACTGGAAATTCCCCTGCCTCCTGAGATCAGGAGAAAACTGTTCTGGCTTCTGCCCCTTTCAAGCTTCTTTCCAGGGGGGTGTAGAACTGGTTGGGGATATGCAATAATAGGGATAATAAAAATGATCATAGTTATCAGGTATTGGGCCTTTATCACAACCTTGGCATGCCCAGGGAAACATTAGAAGGTAAAGACAGTTGTTATTCCCACTTTACCGATGAGGGAACTGAGGTTCAAAGAGCCACAGTGACCTAACTCAGAGCTTCCAAGTGAGTGAGTGATGGCTACAGTCCAGACGTCTGGACTCCAGAGTTCAACCCTGTGTCCTCTCTCACACTCCCACTGCCAGCCTGTCTCCAGCAGGGCCAGGATGGGGTTCTGAGCTTCCTTACATGCACCCTATCTCTTTTTTCCACTGATCTAAGCTGCCTCCTGCTCTCGCCCCTGGAAGCTCACAGTGCAAATTTGTCCCATTGTGGGGCGGTCACTGGACACTCGCCCATGGCACTGTCACAGAAACAGGGGACCCTGGGGGCAGCAGGATGCTAGCCCAGCCTCACAGGAAGCTAGATGGCAACATGGGAAACATACCTCTCCATTGGCAAAGCAATACTGCAAGGCCACGAGCAGCCCCTGGAATGAAAAGAAGAGGTGGCATGAATTTTGACTTGGTAGGAGCTGTGTCTGAAAGTCCAGAGGCCTGCCCCGGTCCAAGTAGCCCTTGGGAGAGGCAGGTACCTATACTGCTTGCACTGCCTAGAGTTAGTCACACTGGGTAACTGGGTTTCTATGAGGGCTCTTCTTCCTTTGACACCCACCACCCATACCAGCCTAGGTGTTTGCTTAGGTGCTCAAAGGTCAATGATGATTAAATCCCAAAGACCCGGTATCATTCATTCAGCTACGCAAATACCGTGCAGGGCTGCTGGCCCATTTCTCCTCATCCATGGTGGGCATTGCTTAATTTTTTTGCATCCCTTGAGTCCTGTCCTTGCGGACACTGACCTTCCCCTAATCCCCTTCCCTAGGCTTCTGTCAGGGTCAGTCATGCAGTCCCCACGTTCTAGGATGGCCATCACCACAATATAATCCACCCAAATGGTCACGTGACCCAATCTGAGATCTTATCACTGGAAAGAAGAGAGGGTTGTACCCTCTTCCCTAGATTTGCCAGCTTTATAGTCAAAATAAGCCTGGAGATATTTCTGGGCATCTTGCCAGCTACATGGAGAAAGCCCGTCTAAGAATGAAGCCAACAGAAGGAGAAGCAGAGGCTGGAGGTGGTGAAAGGCAGAATTCTGGTGATGCTGAGTGTCTGGATCCAGCGATGCCTAATTCTGACATTTTCATTTATGTGAGATAGTAAACACCTCTTTCCCATGTCAAAATATTTCTTTAGAAAATATAGACGATTTCACACCAGTGATTTCTCACTGCACTTAGATGAAAATGAAACATCACCACCACAGGCGCTAAGGTGATCTGGGCTGTCTGCGTCACTGGCTGCATTTTGTGCCATGCTTCCCTGGGCCCAGTATCCCAGCCACATGGGCCTTGGGCTTCCTTCAGCATCTCCAGTTCATGTAGTAGTTACCTGTTGCTGTGTTGCTGTATAACTTAGTGGACCAAAGCCATACAGATTATCATCTCACATACTTTTTGTGGGCCAAGAATCTGGCAGTGGCCTAGCTGGGTGGTCTGAATCAGGTTACAGTCAAAAGGTCGGTAGGAACTTCAGTCATCTGAAGGCTTGAGTTGCTTCCACAATGGCTCACATGCCTGGCCGGTTGGTGCTAGTTGCTGGTAGGAGGCCTCAGTCTCCCTCCACAGAGCTGTCTGAGTGTCCTCGTGACATGGTGGCTAGCTTCCCCTACAGGAGCCAAGTCAAAGGAGCAAGGCAGAAACCACGCCTCGTTTAGGACCTGCCCTGAAAAGCCGCATACGTCCACAATACTTGTGGTCACACATGTCTTGCCTGGTACTTTGTCAGACCACTTGTAAAATATGATGGGACCATTTCTTTCTGTCCTCTTCCTAGTTATTTGGAATTCTGGACCCAAGGATCATAATGAAAACAACAGGTCACTTTTATATTTCATTTTAAGTGATCAAGTATTTGTGTCGGGGAAGTTTCAATAAAGAGACCATATTTTGATGTTGGAAAAACTCTCTGGATTCACTGCTTAACTGCCAGAAGTCTGGGATCAAAGATGCTTGAGTTCATGTTTGTTTCCACTGTTTTTCCAGACTCCTACGCTCCCTGATTTATTAAACAGTCCCACGTCCCTGCAGTGTGAGGGTCTGTGGGGCTGGGGCTGTGTGTCTGATACACTGAAGCTGGCTGTGTGTACTGGGCCCAATGGCTTGAGTGTTTACAGGAAGAATCTCATAAAACACCAGAACTCACAGGAAAGAACATGTTCCAATGTGAGGGTCCCAGTGCAGGCCAACTCTCCCATTTCTCTTACTAACATTTCTCTCAGTCCTGTTTCTGATAAGGGAGGTTCAGCACCAGGAAAAATGATGAAATTGAAAAGGAATTATAAAACATTGCCCTAGGGGAAGATTTTTATGCTCTTCCTCATGGATGCCTGACATCTTCATGCTGACTTCACGACATCGATCAGATGATGTGGATTCTCCCCAGCCATGTGGAATTTTCCATCTCTTCTGCGTCTAGCTATCCCAAGGGTACGGCTCCTAAACAGGGGCATGGTGGTTGCAGTTAAACATTTGCACACGTGCAACCTCACTGGAGGGGACGGAGCCAGGAGTATAGGGGACAGAGCCAGGAGTATTGGCCTCTGGGCACATGATATTAGAGGGTGTCTTAGAGCGCATCAGAATCCTCATGAAATGAGTTTGTTAAAACAGGATTCCACACCGCAGACATGTCTCTCATTACCTCAGATTCTGGATTCACTCTTTTAGGAGCATCCTGGAGTCTGGTTAACTTTCATCCTAATAAAGTGTGAAGAGAGAGGCCCCAGAGGACATATGTCATCTCTATTTGTCAGTCTCTCCAAAGATCCTTGATGGTAGGAAGAGGTGAAAATCGCTAAGCAATAAGCACTTGAAAGAGCAAGGGAATCTCAAAAGCAGCAAGAAAAGAACCAATGCTGATTCCTGCTGATTCACTAAGCTATGACCCACCAAATATGCCCCCATGCATCTGCCCACCCATACTCTCACCTCTGCCTGGTGGGATGGAAGGGAACAGTGTAGGGATATTAAGAAAGTGGGAGGCCTCTGACTGTGCACACCTCCCAAGTGTGTTCACTGGCTCAGTCTGCAGAGCCACTCTGCTTGCCCGCACTCGGCGTTGCACTGCTGTGAGTGGGGCTCTGTCTGGCTGCAGATCCAAAGGATCCAGCATGGTTGCTAGTCCCCAGAGATGGCCCCAACTATTCCTCCCCTCCCTGTAGGCATATGCTCTTCCTCACCTCGAGAAGTGGAACTTATTTTTCCTTTGAATCTAGGATAAACTTGTGACTCCTCCTACCAATAATACGATGTGGTAGAAGTAACATTCTGGGACTTCTGAGTCCATGCCTCAGGAATGTTGGAAGTTTTTACTTTCTCTTTCTCAGAACATTTGCTCTTGGGATGTTCCAAAAGTCCAGCTGCCACGGTGGGAGATATCCAAGATGCATGGAGAGGCCACTTGGGGAACTGCAACGCCTTTGTTAATTGGTAGCCTCTGCTGAGCTCAGCCAACAGCCCAGGTCAAGGTGTAGCCATGCAACTGAGCCATCTTGGATGTCCCAGGCCAACCCAGCCTTCAGATGTTTGCAGCATGAGCCAAAAATCACATGTATCAAAGGACCGCCACATTAAGTCTAGAGAGCCCAGCTCATGGAATCACAAGAGATAATTACGTGATTACTGCCTTAAGCCATGACATTTTGGGGTCCTTTGTTACATAGCAATAGATGACTCAGACATGCTCCCTTGCCAGAGAAGCACGATGGGATAGAACTCCTTCTCAGAAATCTGTCCCTCAGGGGAAGAAAAAAGGCTACCAAGTCTTACTGATATAACAGCTGCAGCTTTTTGTTGTTACTGTTTTTTCTAATTTGGGATTACCTTTCAAAGAGGATTAAGCCCAAACAACATAGGAAACCCAAATTACTAAACCTTAGCTTTTGAAATCTCTCAAAAGATTGACGTAAATTAAACATGGTTTTATACTGAAAAAAAAAGTTGCGGATCGGTCCTCTGTCTCAGTTTGAAGTTGCACAAAATTCAGCTCTAATAGGAGGGAAACGGCCAGTGTCCAGCTGCTCAGCCCACTCCTCAGGCTCTGTCTCCCTGGCCTCCTGTGGGTGCGGCGGGCAGGCACATTGTCCCCACTCTGCCCCCACAGTCGCAGCACCGGACCCTGTCTGCTGACTCTGACTCTGGTGCAGGGGATTTTGGTGTCTCCTGGTTCTGACCTGGTTCATGGCCCTGAGGGGTACGATGGTATGACGGTTACAAGTAGGGGTTGAACTTAACCTCTGTGTACAAATTAACCTCTAGCACTTATTAGAATTTGCAGGTTCTCCTCTGAGTCTCAGTTCCTTCATTTTTAAAATGTCACAATACTTTCTCCCTCACAAGATAATGTGAGGATTCAGTGAGATCAAAAGTATTTGGGAGTAGATGATATTTTCTAGCATACCATTTTAATTCCTCTGCTTGTATTCATACTATATGTTTTTAGTCACCTTCCTGGTTTTGTACCAGAGGCTACAACATGCATCTTAACTTGTCATAAGCTATTTCATATTAATACTAACAATTCTGGTAAAATATAGAAACATCTTCCATACAGCTCTATTCTTCCTTGTTCCTTTGTGCTATTATTATTATAAGATATTAGATCATTATATAATACAGTTATAGCAATAATAAAGTTTATAATTATCTTATTAAATCTTACATTTTTAAAATCAGTTGAATAAAAGAGAAAAATACGTCTTTACATTTTTCATATCTACCTGTGTTTACCTTTCCTGGGGCTCTTTCTTCATTCACATTTGAGTTATCAACTCCTGTCATTTTCCTCCGCCTGACAGACTACCCCTGACACTCCCCTTAAGGAGGGTTGCTGGCAATAAGTTCTCTTAGTCTCTGTTTATTTGAGTATGTCTTTATTTTACCTTAATTTCAGAGCATAATTCTTGCTAAATATAGAATACCAGATTAAATTATGTTGTCTTTCAGCATTTTGATTATGTCATTCCACTGCTTTGGGGTCTTTCTTTCTTTCTTCTCTCTTTCTCTCTCTTTCAATTACAAAATTTAACTGTAAGGATCAAGCAGTGGTTATTGGTTAAACAGTCCACATTAATAGCTTTGAAGTGTGCAGGCGCTAGTTCTTAAATAAAGGTGACAGGCACCAATCAGATTTTCATAACACTGTTCAGGGTCTAAATAAGCGTAATTCTGAGCACAGTTCAATGCACAAGGATAAGACTGATAGTGCAATCACCAATGATCACGCTAAAGGCATTGTTTTCCAGATCACTTTTAGTTAAACAGAATTCTAGCTTTCTAAAAGTCTACGTCTACATAAAACTCAAAGCAATCTAATGATGTTTTTACCTGAGATCAAAAGACATTTATATTTTCATATTTCAACATAATTCTTGACATTGAGGTAAATCTGAAATCACACGATGTATTTTGTCAAACTTTCCCTCCAAAATTTAAGCCCGGCTTTACAGAGAAATTCTCATGATACGCGTACATATTTATGTATTTTTCTTCAGACTAATGACAAATTTATGAGGTTAATAGACTTGAATTGGAACCAAGATTCTAATATGAAAATAAAAATCCACACATTTGTAAAAAGTGTTCCTGCACAGGGTAATATGAAATGTGATCACAGGATCTATGTACCTATAAGAATCATTAAGAGTTCAGGAATTAAGCTAATTTTAAGAAAAGTCATTCTATAATTTTTTGAAGCAGAGGTTGTAAAGTCATGATGTATAAAAAAATATTGTATATAAAAGCTCCAAAACCAAGTATGAGCCTAAATTGGCAATAACTGCAACTCAAATTCAAATCTAAACACAACTAGATCCCTACTGTGGCAATGCAACTTTTTGCTCTGTGGCCTGAAGGTTTTACTGAGGCAACAACCTCTTGTCTCTTGCTTCTCCTCGCATTCCCCAACCCCTGCCCCCAGCTTCCTTTTTCAGGGCTGTCTTTGGCAATGCCTCCAAATCTTGAAAGCAGAAGAACCCGTTACAGTAAATGAGGAGGGTGAAAAACAACGCTACATATGATGTAAAATAGCCAAGCTAGGAGCACAAACTGAGGAAATACCAGAAGGAAGGCTGAGCAACAGTCTATCCTCAAGGGAAAAAGAGAAAATAGAAAACAGAGGAGCAGTTACTCCTTGCCCTTCTTCCACGTTATCTCCTGATTAGAAGAGTGTGGAACCAAACTCTCGAAGTCTGAAAAGGTGCTGACTCTGAAGGAAGAGTGAGGCAAGTGAATAAAAGCTGAAGAAGTACAGCAGGACGTCAGCTGTCGATGAGTGTCCATCCGGCATCAGCAATTTCGAAACGAAATGATGTCAGCCTTTTCTATGATCCAGTCTATCTGTCGATTTTGAGCCTCAATCACAATGCCCATGACCAGGGCCATGTTTTTTAGATTTCCCAGGACACTGCCCACCTGAGTCAGGTTCTCCTCCATTTCACCTTCTCTGGCATCATTTGCTATATGTTTTTTTTTTAAGATTTTATTTATTTATTTTTAGAGAGGGAAGGGAGGGGGGGAGAGAGAGAGAGAGAGAAATATCAATGTGCAGTTGCTGGGAGACATGGCCTGCAACCTAGGCATGTGCCCTGACTGGGAATCGAACCTGTGATGCCTGGTTCGCAGCCCGCACTCAATCCACTGAGCTACACCAGCCAGGGCATCATTTGCTATATGTTTAGCATATCCACCACTGGCTGCTCCTGTGGTTGCTTGCTGAGGCTGACCATTTGTCACTCAGCCTGGCTGCTTAGAGCCAACATTGTTAGAAGAGTTGTCTCTGCAATCTCCCGACGTTGCCTTAGAAGACTTGGCAGACTCAAAGTTTTGTTCTGTAACAAGAACAGACACAAAGGCCACAGCGCCTGTTTAGTTCTGTTGAAGTCTTCTCTGCCTCACTCTGTCTTTATGGATTTGGTCCATGCCTTCTTCTATGTGGTTCAGTTGTTCCCCTTGTTCATCCAGCATAGTGACAGTCTTGATTCCTGCATCCTGAGACTCAGTGACTCAACCCAGCGTTCTCCTTTTACTTTCCAGAGACTCATCAATAACCTGCTGAGCCCGCAACTGAATTTATTCTGATGACAGATTATCCCTGATGAACTAAAACTCTTGAGAGGCACAGAAACTGAGATGTGGATATTTCAGCAGTTCTGGTCACTCCTCTCTGGCCACGGCAGCTCTGGCCTCCACTGCTCTTGATCACAGTCAGCTGTGATTGCATTGTTGGTCCCCAGATGGAATCAGTCATTTTTCTCTTGTTATTTTCAGTTACTTTCTCTTTGTGTTTGGCTTCCAACAGTTTAATTCGAATGCTTCTAGCTGTGAAAATCTTTGTTTTATGCTACTTGGAGCTTACTGAGCTTCCCAGATGCCTAGATTAGTGTTTTTCATCAAATTTGGAAAGTTTTCAACCATTATGTCTCCAAATGACTTTTCTACCTTTTTCTAACTCCCTTCACTTCCTGGAACTTCCATATGTGTGTCTTGATTTTCTTGATGGCATTTCACAGATCACTGAAGCTCTGTTATTTTACTTCATTTCTTTTCCCTCTGTTGCTCAACCTGGGTAATCATAATTGAACTATCTTCAAGTTCACTGATGCTTTCTTCTGCCACCTTAATTGATATTGAGCCTCTCAGCCCCAACTAAGATCACAGTCTCAGGCCATGACATTGTCTTTCCTTGTTCTTTGCCACTAAGGGCACTGTTGTATCTGACAACACCCAGGGGAATGGGCTTTTTCTGCTGTCTGATCTACACCAAGCCAGTCCTTTCTCCAGTGAAGCTGCTAGTTTTCACTAGAATTTGCTCATTTATGGAGGAGGGGGTGAAAGGCAAGAACAGTCTCAGGAAAAAAAAAAACACAAATTCCCACTGCTTTTACTCGGGTTCAGTAATTTTTCTCGAATAAACTCATCTCAATCTTTAGTATGCCTTTGATTGATTTCCAGGGTCTTGAAACGGATGTTATTGACGATTATGTCCAATTTTATATTTGCTTTTTGCAGACAGGATTTGCCAAGCTTCTCTCTTCTCCATTCCAGATATCCTCCTACTAGACTAGCAGTTTAAGATTATTAATTCCAATATTACTACTGTACGGGGCCTTTGCTGTGTCTGTACTATTTGTGGTAGTCTTTTGCACAGTGGCCTTTGCTAATGAGCCATGCTTCCCAGTTTTCATGCCACAAGCAGTCTCCTGCCCTTCAATTGAGGCTGGGTCTTTAAATCGACCTGCTTTAAATAATGGAAAGAAGTAGTGTCACTATGCAAGTTCAAGGTCTAGACATTTAGAAGGCCTGGAAGCTCCTGCTTTTATGCTCCTAAGAGCTCTGAACTGCCATACAAAGTGCAGCTACCCTGCTAGAGAAGCCATGGGGAGAGAACATGCAGAGAGTGAGAGGCCCTAAGACTGCATGGGATTGAGGAATGTAGTTGACAGTGAGAAATGAAGCCCCAGAAACTTGACTCAAATAAAGCCACTCCTGCCAGCCCTAGTCATCCGAGCCTTTCCAGCTTAGGAATCAGACATACAAGTGGAGAAGCCATCTTGTGGGTTTCAGCCAGGAGGCACCACACGGCGTGGAGGTGAGTCATCTTTGTCGTGTCATACCTGGATTTCTGACCCCCGGAATCATGAGAATAAAAATAATTACTGTCATTTTAAGCTACTGAGTAATGGATAACAATTCAAGCAATGGCTAATTAAAATACCAAGGTAAATAAACCACAGCTGGCCTCCTGGTTCTCATTTCAGCCCCCACACATTTGTCAAGGTTTAAGAACATCTGGTCTCAACCCATTGGTCCCTGCTGAAGTTGTGTTGTGTTTGAGTACACCACCTGAGGTAAATACAACGTTCATTTTGCACAATGCTCTGCAGAGAACCCAGCACAAATAGGTACTTAATAAAAGGCTTCATGTTGACACAGTTAATATGATCCTAAGTCACACCAACAGTTACAGCCCAGGAAACAGGCCACTTTTCACTGCTTAGCCACCACATCATGCTGGCAGGATCAAAACAACATGTCCATCTACACTCCCTTCTAATGCCAAAAGCTCTCATTGATAAAGCCTGCTGATTCTAGAACTCTTATTTCCACCTGTGGGCTTTCTCAATTTTGAGTCTGTTTGGATCAAGGGCATTTTGTTTTCTCCAAAGCCAAGGCATCCTGGTTCAGATGCTTACTTACATGGAAGGAGCTCAGAGTCAACTGAATGAAGAGTCGTATAAGTCTTGAAAATCCTTGAACTTGATCATCAGGGACAAAAGTGAAGATAATCTCATGAACACCCAATAAAGGAATGAGAACCAGCGTTGATTTTGCCAACCTGCAACAGCAACCAAATAACTATCATGAGGACCACACTGGAAATAGGCAATACTTCCTGCTCTTCCGGGCATGCCTTTATTGTAGCTGTTATCATATTGATAAACAATTGATTTTTCAGTTTGTTTTCTTGGCTACACATTGAATACCTTAAGGGCCAGCGTGGTCTTGTCCTTTGGTCCATCCCAACACCTGACTCATGGCAGATGCTCAGAAAATGTGAATTGAATGAATGAATGAATGAATGAGTTGCCCCACATAGATTATGATATACCTACAGATATACCTACATTTTGCCTGATGGATACATTTCCATGCACATGGCTATCACCCTGGGGCACTACACCTCTACCAGGTTTGACAAATGTCTTATTACCTGGCTCACTGGTGCCTCTGTCTCTATCTCTGTCTCTGTCTCTGTCTCTGTCTCTGTCTCTGTCTCTGTCTCTGTCAGGGCTCCCAGTGTCAATGCTTTACTAAGCAGAGAAGGAGGGGGGCGGTGGGAATAACACTTGCCCAGGGTCACAGAGCCACTAAGCACCAAATAGCCACCTGGAAGCAGGGCTTCTGACTTCACACTCAGGCCCTGCACCCCAGGTGGGGCCCCCGCATCATCCCCCATGCAGTCCCTTAGCCCTGGTGATGGTGAGGACTCAGGAAATGAGAAAATGATCCTCCTCATAAAAAGCGCTGGGTGGAAACTCCCTGCTGTACACACTGCACACAAAAAGACAAACATTCCTTTGTACCACCCACGTGCAAAGTGCACAGCTGGGGCCCACACATTCCACATCACATAGCGGTGGTTCCCAAACATGGCTGAGTATTTGAGTACTAGAATGCCTCACAGAGCTATACACACACATCTTCCTGGCCTCTGGGATGATTCTCTGAATCAAAACCTCTGCAGTCTGGGTCCTGGGAAGGCGCATTGTTGAGGAATTTGCCCAAGGGCTTCTGACAAGCAGCCACACTTGGAAACAACTGCTCTTTACCATTGAGCTGCTTCTTGATTTAAAACTGACTCTGTTAGCAAGGGTGATTCATCCTCAGGGCACAAAGCAAGCTACTGTTTCATAGACGTTGGGGAAAAAAGAGCTTAATTGTAATGAGTATTTTTAGCCCAACTCATTTTCTTGAAGGGCCAGATGAGGAGGTCTCCTCCCAAACCCCCCCCCCACCAATGAAAGACATAGAAATTTTACAGGTTCAGCAGTAGCTCGTGGGCAGTGTCTTCAGAAAGTCATAACTCTCTTCGAGAGAAAGCAGCGCTTACTATGAATCCTGGTTCTGTGAGAGCCATTCAACTGCAGGGTCATCAAGGAAGCAAAACAACTCACCTTTGCCCTAAAAGGACCTAAGCCAGTAAGAGCTGAGCAGGAGTCACCCAGAAGGAGGGGCTTTACCCAGGCATGTGGGCTGTGGCCACAGCCTCGACCATCCAGGAGAGGCCAAGGAGTGGGGAGTCTGAGACACAAGCTCTGGTGATGTGGTTCGCCTGTGCCGAGCTCACATGCACTCCTGCTCTCAGATCCACCCACACAGCACTCACAAGCTAAGCAACAGCAAGGAGAGACTATTTCATGACAGATTTTTTGTTGTTTTTAATTTCCAGGAGTGTTTTAAAACCTGCTAGCTTGGAGCTTGCAAAATGGCAGTGTGAGCTATATTTGACCTCTGGACATTTTCCGTTTCTGTTGGGCAGTGATTTTTGTTACCAAAGCACCTTTAAATGATAAGGAGATGTTAATTAAGCAATGACTTCCAGATTTGTAGCTTCTTTTGAAAAATGGGGAGATCAGGACCAAATTCCTGCTTGGCAATCATCAGCAACAGCCTGACAGTGGCTGTCCCTTTAGAGGGAACGTGTGCTTTCCAACCCCCAAGCAGCCTGCTGGGCCCCTGCAAGCGTTCGAGGTTGTGACACTTGCTCTGGTTACATTCTCTGGACCTGTGTCTCACCATCAGCTTATTCTTATGGCTTTGCTACAGCATTATGTTTTTAAATAAACTTTTTATTTTAGAATAACCTTAGATATGTAGAAAAGTAGCCAAGATAGTACAGAGAGTTCCCAGATGCCCTTCACTCTGTTTCCCCTGATGTTAAAATCTTACATAATCACAGTACATTTACCCAGACTGAGAAACCAACCCTGGTATGTGACTGACAACTTTACTCCAGACTGCATTCAAATTTCACCAAGTTTTCCACTGATGTTCTTTTCGTGTACCAGGATCCAATCCAAGACCCCACATTTAGTGTGGGGTGATTTTTAAAGAATGACCAGCATTTGGGGAAGTTCTGGGTCATTTTAGTAACCACCATGTCTTGGGATGGATGTCATAAGGGATTTCCCACTCCTCACTTCACTCTAACTTCTCTCAGGCAAAGGACCATTAGTGTCCCTGTTTAGATAAAAATCCATAAATATCTATAGGAGTTTACTCTTATGAACTGGGTTTATGCTTATTTTTCATCTTTATTCATTTGTTTATTTAAATGGCTTAGTTTATTGCAGTCATTTAGCTATTCAGTAAATATTTATATCTGCCGTAGCACATGAGAGTACAGTGGGATGTGGGGAGCTGGGGTCAAGAGTAGGAGAATATCTAGGACCTGGGTTCAAATCCCAGTACTGCCAAGTGTTAGCAATGTGGTCTTGGGCAAATTATTTAACCTTTTTAAAAATGAGGATGATCCAAATAAGAATGTAATATAAAATAATGGAATAAAAATAAAATATTACTAATAATAATATCTGACAGTGTCATGGTAAGGATTAACACACAGTACACCCTCAGAATAAATGGTGCCTGATACGCGATGAATGATCACAAAATTTAGCTTGCCCTATTTTGAAGGAAGCCATCCCTGCCCTCAAGTTGCTTACAACCTCAATGACTTTGATCAAGTTTACTTCCATTTGTGACATTTTTCATCTTCGGTTACCCACCAGAAAATCCTCTCAGAAAAAGCTGGGTTAACCATGTTAAAAAATTATTCTCCTTCATAAACTCACTAGGAGCTCTGCCCCACGCATCCCATGGACAGTCAAGACCGTTTATCCAGAGGAAGGGAGCCCCCTCCATGCTGGGGCCACAAGGCACAGAGATGTCCAACCATGCTGAGGGTCTGCAGGTGGCCGTCTGCATCCCAGGGCCGTTGCCCTCGCTCAGCCTTGGTGTTGCCCTCCCCCTCCAGGCCCAGCGACAGATGGGCTGGCTGCGGTTTCCTCCACTGGAGCAGTACACATGAGGGCTAGGACCACGGAAGGTTCCCCAGATCCTAGCAACTTGCCTCTTTGGCAAAGCTTAAATGTGTTTAATTTAAACTTTCCTAAAATAGACTCCTGGAGGGGGACCAAATCTTGAGAGCTATGTTCTGAAAGTTCTCAAAAATCTAGGAAAACTTCGAGATAGGACTGTTCCTACCAGAGTTTGTACAAAACTGCAATAGGCCCTATTGCCCACACCCCTTCTCCTTACCCTAGCAGAGGGCTCTAATGGGAAACAAACATG